>VXBR01002074.1:225259-250495 GCA_013400215.1 Cisticola juncidis | reverse complement strand
AAAAAAAGGTGCTGTTATTTCAACTCCAGTTTCAGTGTTCAGTGAAGCTATTAGACATTTTTCTCATCCATTCACCACACTGGAACTCTACCAAAGCATTTGCAAGCTTTGTTGCCTCTCTTTGCAATCTGGTGCCTGGAGGGAGATAGCTGCAAATGTTGTTTCTGTCTCTAACCCATAGTCAAAAAGAACATTGGCACTAAATCAGTAACTTTGTTGCCAATGCTACTTTTTTTATCCTCAATGCTCTACCCGTTTCTTATTGTTTTCCACCTTCAGTGACTTTAGGTTTTCTTTTGCTTTCTTTTGGGCAGAATTGTTGTAATGGGGCTTCATGGGTTGAGCAGTTACCCTGGCAGGATGACCTTCCTCACCTTACTTGGACAAAGAAGTATTTCTTTCAGGTTCATGAAGAAAGGTTTTCCAAAAGAGCCATTACTTCAAAAGCAGCTGTCTATGTAGATATCCTATCCCTTGGAGAACTGTTCTGCCCATTACATCATATATGTATATATATAATTCTGCAAGTTAGAAAGGCCTTTGAGTCTCTTAAGCAGCTTTTTCAGCAGTTGGAATTATGTCTTATCTTTCTCAGCAGATTTATCCTTCCCAGCTTCCCAGTTTTGTCTAGGGGAAGGCAGCCAAAGATTTCTTCCAAAACTCTGAATCCAGGAATCTGCAGGGCTGTGCACTAATTGTCATTGAAAGGGGGTAGCAAAATTCTGAGCAGGTTTTCATAAATAATCAGGACACCAGAAAATTCATAGCTCATATGCCACAACTCCACGAATGTCAATGGAGTAAAGAATGCACATATTATATTGCAATGAAATTTTCTACTTATGGATTTCTGTAGGCCTCACAGCAGGGCCTTGCTATTTAATACTAAGTCAATCAAATGTAACCTAGTATTACACTTAAAACTCCTAGCATCAAAAATTCTAAATTTAAAGCAATTCTAAGAAGCTGCCAAAGGGGATCAGCAGGGAAAAGCCTATGAATATGATATGAATGGCTAGTGATGACAATCAATTTCCTCTATTAAAAAGTTGTGTTGTAGTATGTTGGGTTCATTTCATATACTGTATGATTCAGACACAGCTACCTTCCACAACTATAACGAAAATCTTGGATATTTAGAAAACTGGCCGTCAAGTTCTTTGCATGTTTTAAGTGAGAAAGCTGGTAAGATCATCTGAAGGGCTTGCCAGGAAGAGTATTATACTTTTAGAAAAAAACAAACAGAGCAGAAGTAAAATCATGAAACAAACTTCAGAGAATTAAATGAGAACACCCAGGAGTACACCACTGTTAGCAAAATACCAATAGGCCGGGAAAGTAAAGGAAAATTAGCACATCTTACTACCCTTTCCTCTGGCAAAATTCATAGTGAACCCAGAGAGGAACTCCATTCTGGTCTACTAGATTTTATATCCATTTTACAAATGCAAACTTACTGAGCAAAAGGCTGTTAGTCAAAATACTAGGCTACAGCCATTTCTTTTTAGAAATGTGACAGAATACACAATGTCAAAGTCAAATGATATTTTACTGTGAAAGTTTGGAAAAGTCAAGAAGTTACAGCATTCTAAAAATTTCTAGATTTTTAATTCAGTCACTTTATTTGAAGTAATCTTTCCAATATGTCTAACTATGGGTTTATACACCTTTATTACACATTTATATGCAAAAGTTGTAATGTGTAAACCAGATATATGTCCTTACAATTTATTGCTAAGATATTCAGTTAAAAAAATCTCCAGACTGGATATTAATATAAAGTGTATATCTATATCTTAGGGACTGGACTGAACCTCAGTTAAAACAATTTCACACTTCAGATCTTAGTTATTATTTCTCTCTTTCAAAAAATGCTGTTCAAACTTAAATATTTGACGCAAGTGAGCTTCAGGGGACACAGTAAATAAGCTCTTTCACTTTATGAGTATCACATATCACAGTCTCCAAGCACTTTCCAAGGGAGGATACAGGCTGAGTCATATATGATTTCATAAATCAAGCTTAGCTGAATCAAGGCAATTCCTTCTAAGTTAAAACTCTGAAAGTGAGTTGAAAATTGAAGCTCATAGTGATTCAACACAGTAATTGCTGGTAAAAGTGATTGATTGTAGCAAGAGAGTTTGAACCTACAGGCATACAAGAATATGCCTGGAGAAAGCTCAAGTATCACAGCTAGTGACATTGCTTAGCCTAGAAACATAGAATCAACAGAACCTTGACCACAGTCATTCCTTGAATTCAGTTTTGACTCAGTTGCATAACTCTTTTCTCATTGGATGCAGCCTGCAACAATCTGTCTCTTCAACACAGCTTCCAGGTGAAGAAAAGAAAAAAAAACCCACAGAAATACCAGGTTTTGGAATCCAAAGACTCACACTAGGGATCACTGGAAATGATTGCAGAGATTGTAGAAAATGCATACTTCCATGAGTATTATATTTCTTGGAAAGGAGTTAAGAGCTTCTACAGCATAGTGTGCTTGAAAGGTGTTTCTATATGGAGAAGCAAAAATGGTTGTTGGAATGCAAAACTTAAATCCTAAGACAAGAGAAAGCTCCTTTAAAGCATCAAGTACTCAGGCTCTAGGCCAAGTCCAGACAGGCCTTTTGTTTGGAAAAAACAGTGGCTCACACAAATGGGGCCCACCCAAAATAGCTGACCTCATAGCAGGTCAGAGCTAACACTGACGGATTAAGGAGTATTTTCCTTATTGAAAAGTTGGGATGCATTTTGACTAATATATTTACATGGCCATGCCAGCCCAGGCACTGTGCATTCCCATCTTTAGACACTCACTCATTCCTCCCACCAACCTCTGCCTTCACACCAGAACAAGTGCTTGTGTAACCAGCTGACAAATAGGACCCATTCCCCCATTCAAATCCCTTCTTTGTTGTTGGGTTTATTGCTCTTAAGCTGGATCTATGCCACAGCTTAGTTTACTTTTTAGTCCGACAAGTGCTTGTGATGCGTAGGCGTGGGAAGAGAGAAAGGTGGGGAGAGGGATTGCTTAATCCTGCGCACCATACCTACAGGAGGTCTGTGTGACTGACACTTCAGTGCTCGCAGTACTGGCTGTTTGCAATGCGAGCTGAGGGTCAGTGGTAAACAACTGCAAACAGAACGCTTAAAAGAAGTAGAGAGTGAGTTTCTTAAACCCGGGTTCCCTTGGAACTTGTCTTCCTGTTGTTCTGGAAGCAGCACTACATAAAAGGTTGTTTTAAATAGCATTGGATAAAGAACGTGTTTGTCTCAGCTTCTGTTTAATCAAAGCAGCTTCATCTGATCTTGAATTCTGACTCACTATAGGGCACAGTAGCAGAATAGTTTGAGGTATAATTAAATACTCCTGTTAGCAGGGATGTGCTTCCAGAGTGCACTGAAAAATCAGCATAGTTTTCAGATTGGGTCAGTAACAGCAGAAGCTTTCAGTGACATTTTTTAAGGCAACAAAACTGTCTCTGCTCTACGCTGAACTAAAAACACAGGTTAGTTGTGTTTGATGGAGAGAGGGTATGGTTTAAGAATTCATATAAAAATGTGTTCTGAGAGAGGTTTTGTCTGGCTCTTTTTTTTTTTCTTTTGCCTAACTGTAATCATAGTCATTGTACAAATAGCACTGCATTTCTAAGAAAACCATCCAAGAAATCAAATGGCGATACTGCGTGTGACAGGGCTAGCACCAAATTTTAGCTAAAATGTATGAATAACACTTGTGTATTTAATTTAAAACTAGTAGCATGGTATATATCCTCATCAGATATATTCATTCATCTCTAGGGTTTTTTTTTAAACTGTATTGTACCTAATAAGCAAAGTATTTTAGAGCAATCAGAACTCTTTCAAATTCATCCAGATCTAGAGTAGCAAAAGAATAATTTGTACTGTCAGCACTTTCCTAACAAGTCATCTCTCTAAGAGAGGAACCATGCTAAACTGGCTCTTACTATTTAAATAATTTATTTTTACTTAAAAAATAAAAAGTGCCACAAACACAAACTTTGACAAACACATGTACTAAAGCTTAGCCTAGGAACTGATAATTGTCATGCATTTTCTACTACAGGGTATTCTAAATATGAAAATTATTAACATTCAGATTCCATGTCTCCATGGCCTGTTCTCAGCCCACCAAATTTGCCTGAAATCTCCTCTCATATTTCCATAAAGACTAAAACTGCTTTACCACAATTCTTGGTTGTGCTCCATAAGTGTTCAGCCCCATGGTCCTCCTTCCCACATTGCACTGCCTAACTCAGACATAAGAGCATACTTGTTGCCCTATCTATTGATAACTGGCTGGATGGCTGCTGCCAAATGTAGCAGGCAAGTGTGGCTCTTCCAGTATTTTCCTTACTTTGGAATTGATAAAAATGCTTTTACCTGCATAGCTCCCAATCTTCTCCAAACCTCTAAGAGTACAACTGCACCAAGCTACTGTTATATTCAATGCTTTTCTAACAGTGCTTATATAACTCAAATATAGTTTCAAAGATCTATCTAAAAGCTTATTACACCAAATTTGGTCAACAGTGAAGGAAAAGGCAGTACTTTTATATGAAAAGTCACTTGGATCCTCCTTAGAGGATTAATAAAAGCAATAGATGACAATGTGTCAGCATTGAACCATTGAAAGTAAAAAGGCTTTTTCAGAGACTGGGACTGCTGTTCAAACTTAAATGTGTACTTACTCAAGTCAAGGTAGACAATATCCATGACTCTCCCTTCATCTACTCCCATAGTTTGCTTGGTAAGATAATCAGCTTCATAGAAGGCTATCAGGTTGGTTAAGTTTGACTTCCCTTTTGAGAAGCCATGCTGACTACTCCTGATCACCTTCCTGTCCTTCATGAGTCTGGAAATGGTTTTCAGGATCTGTTGTTCAATAACTGTGAAGGAAGGCTGCGTCCAGATCCAACAGATTTATTTATGTCAAGTAGTTTAAGTATTCCCTAACCTGATCTCTTCTACCAAGGGTGTGCCTTCCTTGTTCTTGTTTTTCCCTCCAGTTTCCAGGTCCTGGGATTCCTGAAGTCTGGTCATTCTAATGAGGACAAAGGAAACAAAGAATTCAGTACCTCAGCCGATGTCCTGTGACACTGGGCCCCTATCCCACTTAGTGTCAGACCCACATATTTTGCTGCTTATGTACTTAACAGAAGCCCATCCTGCTGTCTTTCTTGTTGCCTCACCAGACCCAGCTACTGTTGGGTTTTGCCCTTCCTAATCCCATCATTGCACCCTCAAGAATTATTTCTATGTTTCTCTCCTGTTACCTATCACTTTTTCCCCCTTCTCTATGTTTGCTTTTCATGGTTGAGTTTTCCTAGGGGCTTCTTGTTCATCCATGCAGGCCTTGTGGTATCGCTGCTTAACTTCCTGCTCATTGGGGTAGACAGTTGTTGAGCTTCAAAGAGATGATCCTTGAATACCAAATACCCAGCCTGGTCCCCTCTTGCCTCCTAGGGAAGCCTTATCCTATGGGACTCTTTCAGGCAGATCAATGAAGAGGCCAAAATCTGCTCTCCTAATGCACAGGGCTGTGATCTCACTGTTTGCCTTGCTCCAGTGTTTTAGGAGTCTACAAGTCACTGCCACTGAAGCCAACATTGCCTTCGATCTTCACTCCCCCCTGGCAAGCTCTTCCTTATTTGCAAGTATGAGGACTATCAGATCTTGTCACTGATTTCTCTGTCATCTCTATCAGGAAATTTTCATCAGTGCTTTCCAGGAACTTTTTAAATGCCCTGCAGTTATCAGGGTGGCTAAAGTCCACCACAAAGATCAGGGCATCATCTACTGCTTCCCTGAGCAGGCAGCCTGCAAACACTCTCTACAGCTTCATCCATAGTGGTTTGTTGTTTAACCCTCTCCCATAAATTCTCAGCTCGCTCCTCATCCATCTTCAGAAAGGTTCCATATACTCTAACTGCTTCTCCCAAAAGGGAGCCCTAAAGGGCAACTCTAGCTCTTTGTCTTCCTATCCTATCCTTTCTAAAGGGCCTGTATCCCTCCACTGCATTACTGCAGTCATGGCAGCCATCCCACTACATTGCCATGATCCCAACACAGCCCTGCAATCCCAAGCATCTCTCTGCTTTCTCACATTTATTCCCCCTGCTGCACACATTTGTGCACAGGCACTTCAGGGACACTTGGACATGCCATTTCCCAGAAAGGATCAGGGAATTTCTCCCAAATTGGTGTCTTGTAGGCATTTTCTTGCTTCCTGAAAATGCTTAGTCATTTAAGCTCTTTACTGTGGTTTTTGTGTTTGCCTTCACTCACACCACTCTAGGTCCTTTGCTAGACAGCTCTGTCCCTCACAGGCTGCTGCCAATGGTCTTCATTTCACATCACTCCCACTTTAAAGCCCTTCTTAGGAAGTCAGATATGCTGCTGGCAGAGATACCTTTGCCTCACTTAGTGAGGTATAGCTCATGTCTCCCATGTAGGTGCTGATTCTCCGACAGGTTTCCAGAGGTAGAGAAACCAAAATTCTCTTGCTAAAAAAATTCCACAGTCAGCACTGTTTGCTGAATAAACTTGGTTTATTCATAAATAATAAGAATTTATTTATAAATAAGTATTTATTTATTCATAAATAATAAGAATAAACAAACTGTGTTTGTTTATTCTACCAGTATGGTCAAAACAGAAGAATCACTAAAGGGTAAGACCAAGGTTATAAAAATCGTTTGCAGTCAGAATTTCAACATGCTTTTATAAATGATAGTAAACATATGTATCTATACTCTCGTGTGTAGAATTTAAGCCTAAGACCTGTAATGTGTACATCTCGCTTAATGGAAAAATCTTATTTAAATAACAGGTACTCAGCTTATCCAATACCATTTCACTCTCAGAAAGCTTCAGCAAATCTTTCAGGACTGAGTGAAAACCATCAAGGAATTCAAAAGCCAAGGTATTTCGTTTCCTTATGCTACCCTAATCCCAGGCAAGATAAAAAAAAATCTATGAGCCTAAAAAAGCCAATCTGACAACTTCAGAGATGATGCAGCAGCCCTCTTGTTAGAGAGTAGAAATGAGCCAAGAGACAGACTTCCTGTTTATCACAGCATGAAAATGGTCCTGATTTATTCCTCTTTACAGCTCAGCCATCCTGACTCCAGCTATTCACTGACTCTGGCTGCAGCAAGCTCCTGCTGTAGGTTTCCCTTGCAGCCTCTGACTGCTGGTTATTTCCTGCTAAACCATGACTGCAGGTATCAGTTTGCAGACTCTGACTGCAGGCTTTGGCCTGGCTAGACTGTGACTGAAGGTTCCAACAACAGGCTGTAACTGCAGACCCAGACTGAGCTCACATCTATGAGTCTCTCTCCCCAGGATCCTTCTTCCTCATGATTCTTCATTCTCTCTTCCTCAAGGTTCCTCCTCCTTCATGATCTCCCTCACTGCCTTTTATCACATTTATCTTTATTGGATACAGCTGTGACTCATCAGGGGCGAGGCTGTGTTGGGTAATTAACACAGCTGTCACTTATCAGGAGCAAGGTCACCTGTAATGCCTTCTCCTAACAGAGATTGATCTAATTTACCTGCCTGATCCATACCATAAACTCCTGAACAATATCAGAGATGTTCCTGCAGCGTTTGACTAATATGAATGAGACCAGGCTCAGGCTTTATAATTCCATGAAATCACTTGGTTATCTAAATGTATAAATTCTACTACAAAAACCAGTAATATTCGAATTCAAGTTTCTTTCTATTGACTTAAATGTGCCCTTATCTAATTCTGAAGATACTTGTTTTTAAGCAACAGCTTGCAGTGGTTTTAATCATTATTTCTTATGTTCCTGCTAAAGGTGCCCCTCTACCAGGTAAATGCACAGCCTGTGCTGCAGGCTGATTCCTTACTGCCTGAAGTGAATTTCAAATGTAAACTAACCTATTCTATCTGGCTGTTAGTGATCTTTTTTTGATTTTAGGGTTTTTTTATAAAGTGAAAAAACAGCAGTAGTACTAATGATCATCATCATCATTAAAAAAAAAAAAAAAGCCCGCACTCATGCTAGTGATGGATTGCTAGCACTCTCTTCAATTTTCTGTGAAGCAAATTGGTTTAAATCAGTAAGTCAGGCAGCTCAGCAGACACATTTAACTAGTAATTGTGTAAAGAAAATACCTCAGAGTAAAACTCACGGAAGAATTTAAGAGGATAACCACACTCTAAGAATTAGCTGAAGATGACTTTTTAATTTGTCCCTTGAAAAAATGCAGATGTTCAGACCTGTATTGCACCTCAGTGTCACTTAAAACAAGTACCTCACCCAAAGCTTATTGAAGTCAGTGGAAGGCTTTTCATTAACCCTCCAGGGTTTTAGGTGAGGTTTGAAGGCTTTTACTTCAGCACCTGTCTAACTACAGGCATATCAGCATGGTGACTGACACCCAGGTGACTACCACTGTGCCCAAACCGTTAATAAGCCAAAGCTTAATTGAAGAGCCTCAAACTTTGCAGTCATAATAATATCAGAAATAAAAATGAGAAAAGGTAATTAATTATACAATTTCTACTAGTCTTCAAGAGAAAGAAGTGAAGACTTTTCCATATATATCTTCAAGTATGGTACAATGAGAAGCTCATTGGCAAGTGAGAGGCTATAAGGCTAAGTAAGGATACAAAGTGGCTTACCAGGTGTCTCCTCTTGCTGAATGTCTCTGGTGGCTGATCACCAAGAGGGAGTTTACTCTAGATGTGTAAGCTAGGCTGACATTTAGATTACACAAACTAAAATCATGAAACCAGCTTTAAATGAGAAGGCCTGAATAACAGTATGCAAGAACTACATTTTGAACTTCTCTATTGCCTGAAAAATCTTCTCACTGCTGGTTACATTTCTACAAGACCCAAATGACCTCTCATGATATATTCATGCACACATTGAATAGAATCTTTCAAGGACATGTTTTCACAGACAGCTTTTATTAAGAAACACATAAACAGCATAATAAAAACTTGTGGGAGGCTGGGGCAAGGGGGAAGGTTGCAAAGGGATAAACAGCAGCACAGTATCAATACGGATATGAGCCAAGAGAGACAAGGAGGGCTCTGATGATCAGGTTACTCCTCCTGCCATAAACAAACCTTCTCCATGTTGTGCAGAAGAAGCAAATGAACTCATGTACAGTGGGTGGGTGCAATGAAAAGCTGTTAATTTTTGATTTTGCCAAAACCATTTCACTTCGTTTCAAAAAGCAATTTAGATTAATCCAAGGTGAAGAGTATAAAAAATATATTTTTGGAGTAATTTATAAAAGCCTATGTTTCTTTCCTGGAATTCAGTCTGCTGGCCCCCAAAAATAAATAAATATCTGATTCTCCCTTTGAGTCTTTTTGTGTCTGACAGAAGGCATCAAGATTTCATCTAGATCTTCTGCTTTTTGTCTCTCTTCTAAATTCTATTTCCCTGTATCAGAAATGTTGTGTAATTTTTAGCAAGTTAGTAAACCATGCAGAGAATCTCCTGTACAATGCTTTCAAACATATTTTCACCTGGGGCAATTCCTTGCAACTAAGCCTGACCTATGATAAATAATCAGATTATCAACTCAGCTATTTGGAAAACACAAGACAGTGAATGCTGTCATTTTTGCTGCAATGAGCTGGATGTTCTGTATGGATGTATTTCCTACACAGGCTCTGTAAATTATGTACTTCTAAATTTTGAGAAACTTGCCGGAAGATCATTTTAATGAAAGAAACTATTTAAAGCACTGTCCTGAATAGAGTTGAATTTTATGATATACTCAGGCACTTTACAAAATCAGAGCACAAATTTCTACAGCATCCTCAGAAAGCAGCTAGCAAGGGGAGGAAATACAAAGTGAGAGCAGAAGCACCATGAAAGATGGAGGAAGGGAGTCTGTAGCCACCAGGCCTGGTGCTGCCCTGGAAGATGGCACTCCTGCCACTTAGCAGCTGTGTAGACAAGTGAGGGAAAGACATTTTGGTCATGCATAGCACCAGAGTAGTGCAGGTGTGAGTGCCCTTGGCTTGCTGCCGGAGGTGACCAGGAAAGAAAGCTGAAGTTAGTCTTTGTGAATGCACTCCCAAACATCTGAAATATCAACTTCAACCACACCAGTAGCACTGTTATGCATGGGCAGAAACACTGAAGAGAAGTAATTTCTGACCACAGTGTGAGGGCCAAAGCTGATCACATTTTTTCCTTATATGTTATACTCAAGCATTTGAAATTCTGCAAAACCTGTATAGAAGAATTTTCTTTCATGTCAACTTTATTAATGACTTGACTAATTAGTAATAACTCAGGGAAACAAAGACCACAAGAATGAGAAGGTCATGGCTGACCCTGGAGGTGTATATATCCTTCAACTGAGAAATGACTGTCAACAAAATTTATCATTTGGTTATAATTATTATTCCTCTCCCCTTTCCACTCAACTGAATGAATTTAATATGTTGCAGACAGAGATGTTATTTAAGCTTGTGTTTCCTACTATTTTGTGTGCTTTAAAAATAAGAAGAGAAGATAGAAAATCTTATTGTCTTCATTCTCTATGCACTGCTTTGGTAAATTCTTTGATACAATGAAGTAGGAAGGAAAGCTTTAAACTGAAGCCCAGAAAAAAAACCCAGAGAAAAAAAAAAAAAGCCAAATAGCTAAATGCCATTAACTTATTTCTGTAAAAAGCTAATATCCAAAATCTGATTTTTAGGATAGAGTATGAGCTTCCAGCCAGCAATGCAGTTTTATTCAGTAGAATGCCTAGGCAAATGGTTAACTTTAAGAAAATTCTCTGTTTCATTGATCTGAGAACATTTTTCTGAGGTTAAAATGAGAATTTGATATAGAGGCCTGGATTGAAACACATACAGATTTACAGTCTGAATATGAATCAGCATCAAATTTTCCCATTAGGATTCATTAATAATAGCTGGTACTGTAGTGCAAGACTACGGAGTCAGAATATATGAGCCCTTAGCCCTTCACATCTTCATCAGTGATGAGATGCAGTCAGCATCAGCTCAAGTCCCTTGGGGGTTCTGCCGTGTTGATTTCTTTTCCTGGTTTAAATCTTTTCTTTTTATGTGGTCATAAAGACAGGGTAGATTATATACATAGACATCTATATTTTAATTTCCAGTTCTCTCCTAGCCTACCAATGGCAGTTTTTCTTGTCAAGTAATCTTCCTTTCTTATTATCCTTTTTTTAATGTTGATGTGAAAGTTGTGAATTACTGTTCATAGTAACAATGACACAACCATTTTTTGGAAAAAAAAAAAAAGCAAAATGGGAATACAGATGTATTTATTAACATGATATACAAATATGCTGGTTTATTTAGATTATGCAGAAGTGTTAAATGTTTGTGGTTGATCAAAGTTATGTTTAAGATACTAAAATAACTGACAAACGAAGCAAATACTAATGCTTATTAAATAGTTAAATTTGACATTTAAGGCTGGAGATTTGACATGAAATGTATGACACATAAATAATAAGATACATTATAGATCACTCACTGTTCTGTTTTTCTGTCAGTAAAACTTTTCTACAAGTCTGAAAGAGTAAAAGGGATCTTCAGGCTTTTGAGACAGGAATCAACATGTGCTGAAGTGTGGGACGTTTGACAAAACAACACATAAAAGAAATAAATATCAATCCAGAATGATTGAAAAATTATAGTGAAACATGAAACCTGTCAGCTTATCCTGTAAAGAAATTTAGCATATAGAGGAGAAGCCATGCTGGAACTCTGAAAATTAAAAAGAGCATCAGTACTGTAGCTGGCTGTTGGGAGGGGAGAGCTTTGGAGAACTCCAGCATCATGAAACCAAAGTCATGAAACCAAAGACAAAAATAGTGCTCTCAGTAGATCTGAGCTACACCCTGCAGATGTTAGGTCAGCACCTTAGAGAGACTACTTTTATCTCTGTCCTCATAACAAATTCTTCAGAAGAGCCATGATTTTGCCTTTGAAATTTTCCAAATAGATTTTCCTGCAGAACAGTCTTTACACCATGTTCATTTCCACTGCCGTTACAGGTAGTGTGCCCCATGGTATTTGTGTGACAAAGCACTAACCTGCATCCTTAGCAGAGGCTCAGAAAGGCTTCTTGCAGGGAAGTGAGGAAACTTAAGAAGCCTGATCCTAGGACAGCAGTGTGGAGGAAAAATGGCTCCTGAGCTTAACAAGGATGAGCAGGAGGAATGCTCCCACTTACAGTTTGCCCTGTTTTTCAGGTGCTGGTGGGCAAAAAACACCTGGCATGCATTCTCAGGAGACAGTATGACACAGTGTAAGATGGCCTGTGTGATTTGAGACTGTACCTCAAGCAGGAGAAATGTTGACAGCGGAAGAATTACATTGCTATCCCACTGGAGACCTCCAAACCTTAGGAGATTTGAGACTGTACCTCAAGCAGGAGAAATGTTGACAGCGGAAGAATTACATTGCTATCCCACTGGAGACCTCCAAACCTTAGGACACACCTGGGTCAGGTCCCTGAGCATCAGCAGGCTCCTCCAAAGTTCCTCCACACATGCTCTGTATAAGGACTTAATCCAGCTTGGTCCAAAATTTCCAGCAAACTAACAGAAAAGTTTCTCGAGTGATTTTTCTTCTTGTACTACACTGAAAGAAAGTGCTTTAAAAAAAGAGAAAAATGAGGAAAAAAGCCATAAAATTCAGCGACTTTTTGTAATGGGAAAAACTCACTGTGACATTCTTAATAAAAAAAAAAACCTACAGCTGTTTTAGTACATGGTATCTCATTGTGAAAATACACATCCTTTGAAATATGAAAATCGTTGCAAAGAGAGAGAAATAATTTTGGGAAACCCATGTCAAGTTATTAACAACACATTCCATGGAGAAGCACAAAGAAAAACGAAATCTCATAAAATACAAAAGGCCAAAGCTCTGAAAGAACCTTCTGTCTTATAATTAATTTTCTACATTCTGCCTCTGTTCTCAAGCACAGAAAACTCCTTTTAAATTGAATTATCTTCCAGTAGGGAAGTACATGGAATTATAATGCACAAAAACACATTGCTACTTCAATATTCTACACTATTTATAAGACAGCACAAGGCACGGTGTTTCACTTTTAAATACTGGATACCCAAATAATTTTCATTTCTTAGGCATTTATCCATGTCAATTTCAGAACATATTAAATTCACCATAATATGCTGAGATATTTTTGCTTAGAAATATACCATATCAGATTTCCATTTATGTTGCATTTATATCCATTTAAAAGACACCCTTGTCTGCCAGAACGATTTAAAGTGACCTTGCTGAAAGAAAGTAGGGTCTTTATTGTATTTTAAAAAGCTGATTTTTCAAAAAGACATTGATGATATAGTGAAGTACACTGTATGACACAGACCCTCAGCTGGCTGATATTGTTGTAATTTCATTTACAGCAGTCAAGTTACATGGTTTCCCTTAACTGGGATCTAGCCATGAATATTTTGAATAATTAGAGAATATATATTTTAAGCAGTAACAGAGGTCTATTGTGTATATTTGGCAAATATTTCCACACTTCAACCAACTGTGGGAACTGTGAGTTTGGAAGCTTAACATACCAATTATACCCAAACTATATTCATATCCTTCTTTTAAATTTTGCAGGTCTTGATTAACCCATCCTTTGTCTTGGAGAGCATCCAGGTTTATGCCGTTGTATCTGAACACAAAGTATTATGAGGCTGTACATAATTTATATAGATCGATACTAATTACTATGAAAAGACTCAGGTTGCTCAATCTTACTTTTTTAATACCAGACCTGAATTTCTCTGTCACCTGTGAGGGTGGAATTGCACCTTATCTAGACAGCAAACCATCCCACCTCCCTCCAGATTCTGGACACAGGTCTCCAGGAGAATTTACATGGTTCACAGGCTCAGAACAAATGTGCATTTTATCCCAGTAACAGTAACTCCTGTCAGTGATGCCAGATGAAAATGGGGTTTGGATTTTATAAATTAAAAAGCCTGTGTTATTCAAACCAGCTGTAATCATTTGGGACTGAAGTCCCATTTATGTTTTCATTTGCTGTGCTGAAGCATCAGTTATCCTATTGTGCTCTGTGGAATTGGTGTAGGGTTTTATTCTTGTAAATGAGAATAGAGTTTCTTTCTTAATCCTGTCTTTGAAATTAAGTGATTACAGCACAAATTACCTCTTTTATTGTGACAACTGTATGTCCCCAATTAAATATATTCTACAGGTTTCACATGATTCTTTTTTTTTCATACTTACACTGATTTTACAGGATTTTAACAATGATCAAAAGATGAATTAAAAAAAAACCAAAAAGGTCCTTTTCAAATCAGAATTTCCTAATTTTATTATTTGTTGGATATCCTCTGTAATGAAAGTGTCCCTGTGGTTCATATTGTTTCTAATGGTCTTAAATGGACACTCCTGAAAACTCCTTCTTTGAAAAAAATCAATAAGTAAACCTTTGTGCTGAAGTGCAGAACTGTACAAAGAAAACAGAACAAAAACGGTTGATGAAAAACCATAGGTAGTGGCAGGTCTGACTATGTCTTATAATAAAATTCAGATATAACTTCTGTGAACATTAAAGCAGTAAAAGGGGCAGAAATGCACAGCGCATAACTTCAAAGTGACAACAATCAAAGTTCCTTGGAAAAGGAAGAAAAACATTACCCTTTTTGTACTTGTTATGTAATTGTCCTTGTCCTTGGACACACTTCACCTGCAATCACACTTCTTGCAGTTTGGTGTAGAATTTTTATTACTTCTTCATATTTTTTCATCGTCATCACTGTTTATTTTTTTAAATGTGATAGGGCTTGCCTGCTTTAGAGAGGTTTTTGAGACATCTGTGTGCATGGTGGACATGGCTATAGTCTCATAATCCTCCTCACGGGAATGGAAATGACAAAAATGAAAAAAAAACTGCAGGTCCCTTTGGAAGTTCTTATTGAGAAACCCGTAGAAGATGGGATTCACACAGGTGGAGATCATGGCAGTAAGGTGGCAAATCAGGAACAACAGGTTGTGGCTACAGGTAGCAACAGGCAGAATTTCATGATTCCAATCAAACACGATATTGAAGATGGTGAGAGGCAGCCAGCAAACTGCAAATGCAACCACTATTGATATCAGCATGATGTTGATCCTTTTGGTTTCAGAGGATCTGTACTTACTGTCTCGCATCTTGTCCATCATGTTGTTCCTTTTTTTTAACCGTATGTATATCTGCAGGAAATTCAACAAAGAGAAACATATGGGATAAATTAACCTACCACTATCATCTTTGCAAGGATAAACAGACATCAGATAGAACGAAGTACATATTACAAGAGGATTCTATCTTACCTTCAGGTAGCAAATAAATATAAAACAAAGTGGTCCAAAGTACTGAATCACCAAAAGCGTTGTGGTATAAGAAAGCCTGGCAGTGTCCAAGGGGAACAGGTCCAAGCACACGTATTTGTCCTTATATTCATCGAATGTTACATTTCTGAAGGGCTCATCTGTCAATACGTGGTAGATCAGGAAAGGCAAAGAGGAAGCTGTGGCCAAAATCCATATGGCAGCAATGCCCATGTAGGCATGTCTGTTGTTCGGCCTCCAGCCGCGGGGATTGATGATCAGCTGATGGCGCTCGATGGCAATGAGAACCAACGAAAAGACCGAGACCGTGATGGAGGCACATTGCACAAAAGGGTTCAACTTGCACATGGCCTCCCCAAAAATCCAGTGGTCCATCAAAGTGTACACAAAGGTAAAGGGAAGACACATGATGGTCACTAGGAGATCGGAAAACGACAGGTTGACGATGAGGATGTTGGTTACGTTGCGCATCTCCTTTTGTTTTAAAATAATGACAATCAAGGCCAGATTCCCAGAGACTCCCAGAATTATCACAGTCCCATAAGCCAAGGCCAAAGTGAAGACCATGGCCAAAGGCACATGGCAATCTTCGTCCTCAAACTGCAAGATCTGTGAGTTCATTTCCGAAAAATTCGTGTGACCGGAAGTATTTCCCAGTGGGGCGAGAACCGAGGCATTCATGTTGTTTCCANGAGGAGGCAGCGGGCAGGGCCAGGCGCAGGACGGCAAGCGGGGACACGAGCCCTGCCTGGCCCGTTCCCGCCGGCACAAATCGCATGAAATAGCGAGCTGGGAAGCAATTTCAGCCTTCCAGCAGCGTTGCCTCCACTTTATGTGCTACATCTCCTTTTCACAAGTTTAATCTGCAAACGTCTGCTTTCTCAAACTGCTCTAAGTGAAATTATATCCAGGCATCACACGGGGAGGGGGGGAAAACCCATCTGACTAATGTGACGGGTGGAAAAATGACTCAATTGCTGCTTTTCCTTTTTTTTTTTTTTTTTCCTTAACACATATACTTGATGTTGAGTGGCCAAGTGCCCTCAGCAGCACTGAGGCAGATCAGGAACTCTGAACACCGTAATCTTAGCTAGCAGGGCTGTGCAGCAAAGAAAGGACACAAGACATAAGACAAAAATCGGTACATTTTAAACACCGCAGAAAATTTCTTTAGCCATGCAAGGGAAATAGACGTTCTTAAATGACCATCCTTTTGCAAGGCCTTGGATTTTAAAAACCTGAAGCTCAAGCATATGTGTTCAGAAGGTGAATTAAAAAATAAAATCCAATGAAATTATAAATAATTAAAGAACAATTAATCGATAACCTGACATACCTTCACTTCAACTTGCTGTTAGTGCCACTGAATCTGGGCATCATTAGTGGCACTGCATTCTGCACTGAATCTGGAACTTTCTCTCTGTCCACTCCCATAAGCTAAATTTATTGCTCACTTAACCTTAGGTTATGGTAATGAAAGCAATGTCACTTAAAATCCACAGAAGTGGATTTCAAACATGACTTCCTATGGCATTTATCACAAAAGCTGTAAAAACACTGCCCACTAAAACATACCTCATTAGAAGTTACCCTGAATAGGTGAGCTTTTGTTCTTAAATGATATTTGATACAAACCTCTGTATTATGTAAGTCTCTGGAGAAGAATTGTCTTTGCCTCATACTGGTAACAGACACCCTTTTAACCAGCCACATGCTGGGCACCAGAGCTGGGGCTGCCTCCTCCCTAGGGCAGAGCCAGCGTGTGAGGGCTGGGCTTGCAGCTCCAGCTCCTCCTGAGGGTCAGCCAAAGGATGACCATGCCAGTGCCATGTCTTCTTGCTGCTGTCAGGAACCAACCCCAGCTGGCTTGGCTGGCTCTTTCTAATCACCACAAGACTACATGGAATGCGACAGGCAATGTAGCTTGCTTCTGAGTGACATTATACTGAGAGTTAACAGCAATGATTTCAGAGAGTAGACTTCTCTGTCTGAGGTTTGACTATGATTTTCAAGCTAAGTATGATCCTGAGTATTATCTCTCAGACCTTCTGCCTTTGCTAATTAAATTTAACATATTTCCTAATCCCCCAAATCTGTTTTAGGGTCCAATAAAGCAATTTCCACACCCAAGATCCCTTGAAGCATCACTTCTATCACAGCCAGAAGTAGCTGCTTTACCCAAATGGAAAGTGTGTGGCTGAAGTGGAGAACCAGGGCTCCTCAATTCCCACAGTATAACTTTATCATAGTCTGAAAATCAACATCTGGATTTAATAATGAACTCCACCATAACTTATATAGCAGGAGACTGACACTCCAGCCCTATGACTTGATGGAATAATGACAAGAGAAGGCAAGGAGCCACGTCCTGCAAGGAGGGAACCGTGCAGGTTCTTTCACCAGCTGGGACCAAATTGCCCCCAGCAATAAGGTGTCCAGGGTTTCATGCTCTTCGTTTTTGTGCTCCCTTAACCAAGTTCTCCTCTTGCTTATTTATTAAATATCAAACTCAAAACTAGAAAATGCTACTGCTCCTTCTTCCCTCTTCCTATCTTTCCCATAGCAGAGATGCAACCTCTCTGATGTGTGCATATCTAGGAACCAGCTCAGAAACACAGCACTGCTGTCAAGTGACAAGAGTCCTTCTTTCCTGTCCTTCTGCAAAATGGACCAGACAACAGAGAGGCATAAAGTTCAATCTACCGGACAGCTGCTCTGTTCCTTGTCTCCTAAACCCCCAGCTCCCAAGTCAGGAAGGAGATCCCTCCCCCCTCTGAGTGATGTCTTGGCGTGGGGAAAGCCCAAGCTCTGCAGACCCCTCTGGTTCTTAATACAGTCTCCCCGACCAAGCACACCCTCTCGAATCTCTGTGAGAGATTTTGGTCAAAAGTTTAGCACCAACAGACAAAAAAGGGTGAAATAATGTGCAGTGAGGTGAAAGGAAATGCACAGTAAAACTATCAGAGCTGCTCAAAAGCAAGAACAAAATGCTGTCAGCTCAAGCTGATGGTTCACCCAGCTGCTTGGAAGTTATTCCTGGAGGCTAAACCCTCCCTTGGATTTTGTCACCCACATGCAAGACAGCAAGCAAGCAAGCACCAGCCTAACTGGCACACAACCACTCAGAGGCATGGAAAAGCAGCCACGGGGAAAACTCACCTTGCAACTGCTCTGCCCGTCTTTGGTCTGCTCAGGGGCTGGCCCAGGAGGCTGAACAGAGAAGGAGCAGGGAAAGGAGAAGGATCCTTTGGTATTTCTCCAGTCAGATCCTAAAGATTGGTGAGGAAGGCTGGAGACTCCCCCTTAAAGCTGAACTCCACCTTACCCCAGTATCACATGATGGTGCTCTACGGAGTAGATCCTGAAAATCACACTGCAAGCACATCACCTTTAAACTGCACATCTGGGGGTGGGTTGCCTAGTAATTCCGAAAGAAATGCAATTAAATATTGAAACAAAAGAGGGGGGCTGGGGGCAGAGCGCAGGGAAAAGGAAGGGAGACACTTTCAAATCGGTCTGCCTGTATCATTTTGTCTGCAAGTTATTGCCATCTTGTGGCCAAACTAAAGATGGAAATAAAAACTGTTGGAAAAGAGACGAGGGAGAGATTAAAAAAAAAAAAAAACACATCAGGAGTTAGTTACAAAGTTTGGGTTTGACTTTTTAAACCAGTACAGCTTGCTTCGGGCCTGCATTTATCATTAGTGCTATGACTGGACCAATAAGAAATGTCAAGTTGCTGAAACATCTTGCTGTCTCACTCACAAAAAGCAGTGCCCTGATCGACTTCAATGGGCATAAAAGACAGACTAAGTTGGCAAGTCTGCGAGAAGTTACCCCAATAAACGTAAGCAACACTTTGAAAATGTCCTGACCAAACCTGCAGACTGTAATAGGAGTTTGTATTTCCTGGAAAACAGAAGTTCCCTAATTCATCCAAGGTTCCAGGTTGAATTTTCCTTTGTAAGGAATTGCATGCTCTTACATACTTACCCTCAGGCATGTACCTATCATATGGCAACACTGTTCTGTCATGAATAACTCTCAACTGAGAAACCAGGTTAATTATAGCTAAAAAAATTAGTCACACAGAGTCAATGACTGTGACATTTTTTGTAGAAGGAGCCGCACGGGAACATTTCAGAACCCAGAATAAGGCTGATGTTTACACTGTATTTACAGAAGCTCAGCTCAACTGCATTGTAATTGCAGTCCTCGATGTAAGAAAGAAAACTGCAGGCACACTGCAAGGCTGCTATAAGCCAGTAGCAGTGGTGCTGCTGACATTTTAAGAGCAGCATCCAGAAGGAAAGTGCAGGCTGTATATAATACCTCTCAAGACCTTCAGTCC
This sequence comes from Cisticola juncidis, assembly GCA_013400215.1. NCBI lineage: Eukaryota > Metazoa > Chordata > Aves > Passeriformes > Cisticolidae > Cisticola > Cisticola juncidis. The sequence continues at coordinate 230,747 of VXBR01002074.1, read as the reverse complement.
TATGTGGGTCATTAGCATGTGTCTGTCTTTGAGCAGAGCAAAAGTAGGAACGCTCAGGCAGGGGTCCAAGCTGAAGGTCTCGTAAAGAGCATATTCCTGTCTGAAGCAGTGACACTGTTGGACATGCACAACTGAGACCTCTCATTGCTATGGATGTGGAATGATTCATCCACACTGAAAAAAAAAATTGTCCAATAAAGATATTTTTAAGGGCAATAGATGTATTCCTAGGCAGAGAAAAAAGCCTTTTTTTGTTATGCCAGGATGTTCCCACTACTTCCTTGTAATGTTCTTACCCATATGGTCAAGACCACTATTTAAAAATTAAAATAAGCATTCTGTGATACAGAATTGTACTCTGCCAACAGGTATCCAAGGCAGAGATACATTTTTAATACCATTCAGAATAAGAGACTTGAGTTTATATGGCAAGTTGGGGAGCTGCAGGGGTGGCTTCCGTGAGAAGACTCTGCCAACATTGAACAGAACCATTTTCATCTGACCTCAAAGTGGACCCACTGCTGGCCAGAGCAGAGATTCCCCCTTCCCCATCCCTCCCTTGCTGTCTGTGGTGAGAACCATGGTGACATGAGCTGCTCCCCTGCAGCCCATGCGGGACAAGGTGGAGCAGATACCCATGCTCTGGTCCACGGAGAGGAGTCCACAGAGGAGCAGTCTGTTCCTGAAGGGCTGCCACCCACGGGAAGGACCCATGCTGGAGAGGGGGAACATCGTGAGGAGGGAGGAGTAGCAGAGACAAAGGGCGATGAACTGACCAGAACTTCCATTCCCTGTCCCCCTGCACCACTCAGAGGGGTGAGAATAAAGAGCAGCTGGGAGGCAAGAGTGAAGTTGAGCCTGAGAAGACAGGGATGTAGGGAGTTGTGAATTTTGCTTTTGTTTCTCGCTATCCTATTCTAGATTTAGATTTAAATAATGCACCACAGAGCCATTCATTTATTAACCTAGCAAAATGGCAAATTTTCAGAAATTTCTGAATTTTCAGATAATTTTCAGATCTTCTTTCTCTTCCATTTTGTCATTAGTCAAATGACAAAAATTAGGATCTCCATTTCAGCAGCAAATTAAATGATTCACAATATTTCAGTTTTTAATGGCTAATACATACAGGAATTTCAAGCATTGCATAAACATGGGCAAAGCAAACCTCACAATGCCTCTGCTATACTATGCAAATATAATAATTACCTATAAAAGATCACAGATAGAGCCTATGTGTCACTCACTGACCTGAACTCGCAGTGATAACAACAGATATTCAGAGGATTATTCACTCTGCAGACAGATGCAAGGTCAGGCTTTCTACAGGGTGGTGGAGCAATGGAAAGGACTGCCTCAGTCCCTGAGCCTTTGAAACACATGTGCTACATACAAGTGTATAGACATGAATACACACACACACACATGCATATATATATATATATATATACACACACATATATAAGTGCACACATGCTATAACCCCAGCCTTGCTACAAGCTTTTTGCTTCACCATACTGTTATGTGTCCACATCAGATGAATAAGTCAGTTGGAGTTATATCAGTCTTCTCTGAAGCATTTCATATACATGTGAGCACTAATACATGTGAAAATTAAAAAAAAATCACTCTCATAAACAGATACTGTCTCTTTTCAAATTTTCCATTATAGCTGTATAAAATACATTTTGTGCATCAGGTATGCTCTGTAGGAAAATCAGGCATTAGCAGGTCCTGGCTTCTCTGTGCATTTCCAGTCTCAACACCAAGCTGATTGTCTCTATCTGGAGCTCCAAGCTCAGAAAGATGTCAATTTCTCATAACTCCTATTTTATTGCTGATGATTGTCAGAACATGAGAACATGAGGGCAGTAAGACAACCATTGTGTTAAAGATTATCCTCTTCCAGGGAATAAATTTTTGCCAACATCAAAGGCACCCTGGATGGGAAGACTGTTGGTTTTTGTGCATATGCTTGTTTGTGTGAAGGCATGACATTGCAAAAAGAAAGTACAATAAACACAAGTATTTCAACAAAGGAAATAGAACAGCCTGAGTAAAAGAACACAGAGATGCTTTGAAGCAAAAGCATAGAGAAGAGAACGACACATTTGTTAAAAAAATGTAGAAAAAAACCAGACCAAGACATAAATCCATTAAAATTCTTTCTCACTGCGAAACTCAAAAATGGAAAATATTCCATAAAATGAGGCTGTTGCTTTCATTGTAATGCATTGTCCTGTGTTCCGGCAATGCAATTCCTCTTTAAAACTTAAAATCCAGTAAGTAAAAGAACACCAGGAGGGCCATTTGTATCTTCTGTTCTATATAAAACAAAATAAAGTCACCACTGTGGAAATGAATGGAAACACTCTCTGAAGGGTTTTTGAACCTTTTTTTATTGGGTTTATATTTTAATAATGAACATCATTGCCACTGAAATACTTGCATTTCACATTGCTCTGCTCAAAGATAAAGAAACTTATGGTCCTTGGGGCAAAACTCTGTCATCAGTAGACTAAATAGGCCTTCTGCTGTTGAGTGTGATTTGAATTGCAGCAAATTCTCTCTTTGGCTAAGAACATGTTTATTCTGACATAACGGCATCTGACACCAAACATAACAACACTTCATTTGACTGCTAATGTCACAAACCCAAAAAAGCTGCACAAATGATTATGTGGTTCATCTCTGCTGGCAGTCTTGCTGCTGCAGTTCCATTTTCAACAATACAGCCAAACTGACTAGTGTAAATCTATCCTGATCACATGAAATATTGCTTAAAGACTGCTTGAGCTATAACTCAATTATTTACCGGATGCGCTCAGTGTTCTCATAACTTATGTCCACCTGGCTGAAATACTAAATCGTGTTTTTGGCTGTGGCCACCCCACTGTATCCATTCAGGATTCAAACTCCTGTACACTCGTACACAAGTTCTCAGCTGGCTTCACATGAAGCAGAAATAGGCCCTACATATGAACATCCAGACAGGTCAAAGTGTTTAACACCAGCCAAAAAAAATTTGTGATGACACATTAGGAATCAAAACTTACTAATTACAGGTTCACCCTTACAAGTATTTTATTAGTTGACCATCAGGTGTCCTGTCTTTCATTGAGAAGATATCTCAACCCAATATTACCACCTTCTCAGAAGTGCAAGGCTTGATGCTTTATGCAAGCTGAGAATCTGTGGGAGGTGTGGACCATACAGAAACCAGACATTAGTGGTATTTTTAATAGTGTTTTATTAGAATTTTTCTGGGCATGAAGTGTTGGGAGAAGAATTTAAACAACACAAATGCTTTATATGTATCTCACATAATCTCTTTAATTCCGTAGTAGCTATGTCCTACCTCTTATATGGTTTGCCCATGAAATAGGTGTTCTGTTGGTAGCAGACTTCACAGTAACACTAGACTTTGTCTCACAGCAAACTTTGATGATTGACTGCATGCTGCGGAACTGGACATGAGGTGCTTTAGATCTTTGTTTTTGTGCCATTTATCAGTTCTCTACAGATTTCCATTAGAGCTTTGAGTCTTCAGTTTGCCTTTAGAGGCTAAATTTTCTAAGATATTAGAATTATGATCCCCAAAGAAAGATACATAATTGGGACTGCAGTAAGAAACATGACAAAACTACTTTGTACTCATATAGACACAGAGTTTTCTCCTGTATTTTCTGTTGTGTCCTTCTGACTCAGGAATCCCAGCTAGATGCACCATTTTTTTTCCCCAGCTCCTCCAGAGGAAGTAGCTTTCATTACCACCATCTTTTACTTCCTTGAGGACTCCCTTATGGTTTCAATGACCTTTTGGAAGCTGGTTTTTAGGGAACTTGTACTATTACCTGCTGTCACTCCTGACATTCGATATCTGTAATGGCCATACCTTTTCTATTTCTCGATTGTTGATTTCATTATTCAGTGGTATTACTGGCAAGACAGAGGCACACAAACAGGGAAAAGGAAAAAATTATAATGGTCTGAGTATTAATTGTTTCTGATGTGTGCAAGTATCAGGGATGAAATGTATGGATATGGTTGAGAAAAATGTGGTCTTACCGGTCTGTGGGGAATAAAAAACCAAACAATCTCACACCTGCCAATACATTACTGGCTGATGAACCCTCTTGAAATGAGATAAACCACAAAAAAAGTAAAATATTTTATTCTTAGAGAGAACTACTTGAGGAGGGAATACTTGTCTTACTGACTGCTCTGCCAAGAAGCACATATTTTCTGGAGGCTCCTTGGGAAACTGTACTAGGTGACCTTAGAAATGGCTTAATAGGATGGTAGGCTATTTGTACCTTTATGAAGGTACATTGGCATCCCACATAAATCACACTTGTGCAATTAAGAAACTTTAATTTCCCATTAATTTCCCATTGGGCTCTGCCAGAAAATTCTGATTTTTAAAGACAGTATCAGTCTGCTGTAGCCAGGAGTTTCCATAGAAAGATGTAGTGTCTTTACAACTTTACTTTTTCCAGGAGAGACCTTCCACTTCAAGCAGTGGGGCCAGCAATGTGGCAAGCTCTCCTGGGAATCAGGAGAGAAGGGAGAATCCCAAGAGAAGTAATGAAAATATTCATCACCCCCATCATGTCTTTGAGCCATAGTAAGTTTCCATCTATGGGTCAAAAATTTGCATGAAAGGCTTCAAAATCATCTGCGTTAGGTGGGAAGCTGGTCAAAAATGGTAAGAACAGCTGCTCAGGCCTAAAAAGGATTAATTCTGTTCTCCATTGTGACTAACAGGAGAGTAAATACGATGAGATGCATTGGCACGTCACTTCCACCTGGCAGCTCCCTGTGCTCCACTTGCACATGCAGTGATTCACCAGCAGTGGGTGGTGAATTATGCAGAATTGGGCAAAAGAAGATGGGATGGAATCTTCAAAAGAAGACGGGATGGAATCTTCAAAAGAAGACAGGATGAAATCTTCTTTGCCATCCTGAGCTCATCCGCTGAAGATGAAGATTATTTGGTCATGAATCGCTCAATGAGTATTTTCCCAATACCCAAGTTAAATAAGGAACCTACCTGGACTTTTCAAAGGTTATTTTTACGGTATGATTGATCCAGTTGTTCTGGTTTTGTGTGGTACAGTCTTTCACAGGCTAATTATACCGACAGCTTTTCAGCGGTGCTGTGTTAACATCAACTGTCAAAGTAGCACCTTGGCAAATGGGAAAGTCATTACATTTCTGTGTCAGATTCTGCCACTTGTGCTCCCAGGGACCTGCATGTCACTGAATTCTCCAGCAGCTCTTTAATAGGACTATGATCAATGACTCTTGTGCTAGAAGATAACAGCTGGTGAGAGTAGCAGGGTTTGTATTCTCAGGCTTTGTACTATGACATACCCAACAATGTTTAGGCTTTAAAATGTTGCTCATATAAGAAAATGCCCTGCTTTCCCACTGATTGTTCAGATGAAATTAAACCCTTCAGATATTTTGTTCTGTAAGAATCGAA
>VXBR01002074.1:145045-224743 GCA_013400215.1 Cisticola juncidis | reverse complement strand
GGGGCGGGTGTCGCGGCGGCCGCGGGCGCCCGGGCTCGGGCGCAGGACGGGCGCGCGTTTCGGATGCGGGGCGGTGCGGAGTGTTTCCCAAGGGAGGCGTAGAAGGGGAAAATAATAGTCGTTCCCGTTTCGGGGTGGTTTGGTGCTTTTGCGAGGCAGCAGCTGCTGTGCTTTCTGGGGAAAAAAAAATGTAGCCATGTGTTTCGAGTTTTCTGTTCTGGCCAGCAAATACCCCGCTATGTTCCACAGCATTTCCTCGGAGCTGAACGTACAATCGTATTCATTGGCTTTGGCATAATTTGGGAAGTTGTATTCTTGTTTTCTGGGATAATGTTGCAGTTCTTCTGGTGAGACAGAGAAATAGGCATACTATTAATACGTACGAAATAATTTTTTCTTTATTTCTGAAGTAATTTCAATCTGTTGAATTTTTTTCCAGGTACTCAGGCTAGTTTTTGCTGTTGCTCATTATGAACAAGAACATGAGAAGCAGCAGCTTTTCATCTTTAGTTTGTGTAGCGAATGCAACACTTCAGTGTTTTCAGATTTTATCTCGGATGTTATCTCAGTCCGTATTGATGTGAGCGCATTATTTCTCAGGTTGTAACAACACAGCTCAGTGCTTTCAAGCTTTGGTGGTCGTGCAGTAATAGCCACTCATATTAGCTATTTACATCTGTGTAGATGCTTAAAAACCTCGTGACTTTTTCTGGGCAGTCTTGATACTTCTCCAGTATTATGAGCACAGAAAGATTGTACTTCTTATGAATTTATACAATATGCTTCCTCCCTGTATTTGTTCACCACGGGGTTTGAGGGGTTTTGGTTTTTTGGGATTTTTTGCAGGGTTTTTTTGGCTGTTCTTTTCTTCTTTTCACGTAGAGAAAGGTCATCTAAGATTGTAAATCGATCACAGCTATAAAGATTAATGGCTCTGTTGCAAGGATTGAACTGACTGGACTGTACAAGGACCAGCCAGTCAGAGATAACTTAATAGGTATTAATATTGTGGGATATAAGCACTTATCCATGAATAAACCTTAATATCAGTACCTCATCTAATTGAAGGAACATTTCCTGAAAAAACAATTGCCTTTAGAGGATGATGGTTGCCTGCCTAACTTTTGTGTTCTTGAAAATTTCTCTTTAAATATATAGAGAAATAGAAATAGCCAGCCTAATAACTGTCGTAAATGATGATTTTGTAGTTTAAGTGATAGCTTTAAGCGAAAAAAATTATGTCAAGTGTAAGATATTAAACATGTTAAATTAGCACAGGTTATCTGGTGCCTCTAACTCAGCTAAATGTTAATGCAATCATTTGACTCTTATAGTAAATATTCAAATCTACCTTGGATCCCGCCACAGAACTGCAGTCTCTACTGCCTTATGCAGCCTAGCCTCCTGCCTCAAGCATTCCACTGAAACTACAGGAGACCTAGGCAAGCCCACAGAGAGCCCATGGGTACACCTCCCACAGGTGTAGCTGAGCACAGTCAGGAACGTGTGGTGTGCAGACCAGCATTACAGGATGGGGCCTCGTTTGCTTCACTGGTAGATGCAGGAGGTGAAAGTAATCCAACGTTGGGAGCTGGCAGTTAGAAAACCTCCAGCGAGTACCTTCAGACTGACTAAATCTGAGCTTTGGAAACAGGTGCAACACCACCCTGGCACTATTGTGCATTTAGTTTAGAAATATACTTCAAAAGGTGAAGGTTTTGAAAAGAAGCAGTATTACTTAATTTTGTTTTCCACAATGGGATTTTCAGGAATTTCCATTTCTCTGAAAGCTATGGCCACATGCTGCATGGGGATTGACCAACCGACACAAGAGACTGTGAGCAAACCTCTGACAATAGAAGCAGGAAGATAAATGCCAATAAGTGCACATCTGTGAAATCAGCAGCATGCTAAGATGAGTTTGGGGACTAGAGATCAGTGATATGGGTGGAGAACTCCTGTTTGTATCTTTACTGCTGTTGGCACTCAGACTGACAGCAGCTGGTTTCTTTTTGAGCAGGAGAGAAAGCTCAGAGAGCAAGAGGGCCACTTGGCATGTTTTGAAATTAGGGGGGAAAGTCTACTTTCTTTTTACACATCCAAAATTAAAATGAAATTCTCTTTGGGAATTTTGCAAAGGGAACTTGTGTCAGCACAGCAGTTGTCTGTTGAAACCAGCAGATTATACTGTTATTCCTTCCCTCTCTATCTTGCTGTCATTCTGAAACAGTGACTGTAGGAAGGTGGTGCAGATGGGGTTCTGTGCACTGCAGACTTTTGTGGTGCCCTGGGTGTCCAGACAGGGTCTGAAGAGACCATGTTGTGTCTTTCTTCCAGTGCTCCTTCCTCATGGGAATGAGGACACATAGGGAAGAGCTCTTCTCTCACCCGAGGCAGAAGGCAGCCTAAGCATAGAAGGAATGGAGCTGGTGGCCCATGCCAGACTTCAGAGGCACTCCTGCTGAACTGCTTCTGTACTGATGCATCTCAGCAAAATATGTCTACTTCAGAAAACCAGAATATTCATTTTTTGTTTTTTAAAGAACTCTGTTAAAAACACAGTGAACCCCTCTGCTAAATCCATGCTGAAAGAGCTTTGTGTCGAGGTGTAGAAATACACGTAATCTGGAAAAAATCTTTCACTTAAACTTTCAAGAAGAATTCAGTAAATATTAATTTTAAGCATGTTACAATATAACACTACATAAAATTTTGTTCCTTGGTCCTATTCTTAGCATTACATTACCTTATCCAGAGAAAGGTTATGTAGAAAAATTTATGTAGAGTTACATTTAGGAAATAGAAATTTTAGCAGGTTTGGGAAGTCACTGTGGTGCACAGATCATACCATTTTCAGCTGTTACTAGCAACTCAGAAATTAGCTCAGAAAAATTAAGTAAAAAACTATTTATGTCATCAGCTCAGAGTTGTATAAAGACCCACCAAAATTAAAGCTTCTGGTAAAATTAATGTAGAAACAGAGAGATTAGATCACTTACAGAATCTCTAGTCTGATCCTTTAAAGTTGGTCTAGAGGGAAATGCAGTCTCAGATAGCACTGTTTGTCAATTATATGGTTTTCCACCATTTCATTAAAGACTAGAAGAAACCGAACAGAAATAATATGCATTAATACCTCTCCACTTATATTGACACAAGTATAATATTTAGGTTATCTGATTTCATATATTCAGTTCTTAATTCTATTTTAGCTGGTTAAAAAGCACTTTGATATTGAGGCAAATTGGGAAGGCTGACTTCTTTTCACCTCTTTCCAACATACTACCTGCAAGATCTTTTTTTATAAATATATGCACATATATATATTTCTACTCTTACTCGGAGGCCATTCACATCACAATACAGTTAGTGAACATTTTCAGGTTGTTTTATGGCTTGAAATTCCCTTTGGCTCAAACCATAACAGTAGGAACACACGTTATATAAAGGAAGGAGCACATCTGCATGTGTGGAGGGAAGCAAATAATATTATTGCACTTTGAAAATGTCAGCATGGTACAGCTCACTGAGGATTGCTACAGTCTTCAAGAGCCCTGCCTTTTTTAAGTGACGTTACAGCCTTCTGTTCTATTTATGTATGCTTTGGGTTTGTAGATCTTTTTTGTTTTTTCTTATGTAAGATTTCTAAACATTAAGGAGTTTTGTAGAGGACATTGGCACTCTGGGGAATTTTGACTTTGAAACTCTTGTACACACAAGTGTTTAAGATAAATGGAGGCTTGAACTGAATTCTCATGTCCTTCTGTTTGTTCTAAAATGAAGAGTAATATATGAAGATTCAGTAGGCAGAATAACTTTGTGCTGAGCTAGGTTTAACACTAGATTATTCCATGGTGAATAAGTAGCAGTTCACTGAATTTTCAAATGGCTGTGTGGCGTTTGCTTCCAGTTAGCACTGTTTTCTCTATACTACATCCAATTACTTGAGGTGTTTTTTAGCTTTCCTTTCTGCTTGAGCCCAGTTAAACTGTATTCAGCACTTAGTAGAAGATACCCCACATTAGGAATTCCATCTTGGATTACTGACAGTGGATTTCCCCATCCTTTTTGAAAGCTCTCATCTATTTTGTTTTAGTTCTCTACTAGCAAGGTAAGAAAGACTACTGCAGTTGTTAGCGTATGCATTTTTGGATGCATTCTTTATAATTTGCAATGATATAATGATTAGGCATCTGCCCAGATGGTGACTGTAATTTCCTTACTCATATGAATGGGCTGTTATTCACATGAGTAATCTCATTGACTTGAGGTGTATTGCTTTTGTAGCTAACTGTTCCCTCATGGAAAGCCTGACAATATGTTCTGTAGCAGAGCACACTTAAGAGGCAGCATCATAATGCACACCTGTAAATTGCCATTCTCATATGTGAGCATCTAGGTAGGAGGCCTAGGAGTGCTGAACACCAAACAATAAAACCTACTTAGCAAATTCATGTTGACCTGCAGTTATGCAGGATCTGCCTCACAGTAGACTAACATCATTAGTAATTTATTTGTGTTGAGGTGATACAAGGTACAAAAATTTATTTATTTTTTGCATTCTGATTAACAGCAATGTCATCATTTCTTCCGATGCTAATGAATACCTTTCTTGTTCTAAGCAGGACTGTAAAATGGATTTAGGATTCAAAGACCGTAACAACAGGACACATACCAAGAACACCTCTGCTGCAACAAAGAATTTTTCTGCCTGGGAAGACTATAAGAGTAGTGTTGATGACATGCAGTATTTTCTTATTGGGCTGTACACACTTATAAGTTTGGCTGGCTTTGTGGGAAATCTGCTTATATTAACAGCCCTACTAAAGTGCAAGCAGAAGACAGTAATAAACATTCTCATTGGAAACTTGGCCTTTTCTGACATCTTGGTTGTGCTGTTTTGTTCACCTTTCACACTGACATCTGTCCTGCTTGACCAATGGATGTTTGGCACTGTCATGTGCCATGTAATGCCCTTCCTCCAGTGTGCATCAGTCCTAGTTTCAACTTTGATGTTAATATCTATTGCTGCAGTCAGGTACCGTATGATAAAGTATCCCCTTGCCAGCAATCTCACAGCAAAACAAGGCTATTTCCTTATAGCGATCATTTGGGCCTTTGGCCTCACAATTTGCTCCCCTCTGCCAGTTTTCCATAAAACTGTGGACCTCAGCAAAACTCTGAGTTTGGAGGGACTGGAGAACAGGCTGCTGTGCATTGAGTCATGGCCTTCCGATTCCTACAGGATCGCCTTCACGATAGCCCTGCTGTTCATGCAGTACCTCCTGCCGCTGGCGTGCCTGACCGCCAGCCACACCAGTGTCTGCAGGAGCATAGGGGCTAGGCTGTCAGACAAGGAAAACAAGCTGGAAGAAAAGGAGATGATAAACCTAACTCTTCATCCCTCCAAGAGCGCTAGCACGCAGGTTCAACCCTCCCGGTATTCCAGGTGGAGCTGTGCCTTTGGCAGAAGGCACCACAGAAGATACAGCAGAAAGACCTCAAGTGTGATGCCGGCTATTTCAAGGCATCATCAGGACACTCATTCCAAAGATCTCCCAGACACCTCTGACACAGAAAAAAGCCATCTCTTTTCCTCCAGTAAATTCATCCCTGGGATCCCTATCTGTTTTGAAATGAAACCAGAAGAAAATACAGAGATCCAGAACATGATTGCAGTATCCCAGTCCATCATCAGAATTAAAACGAGATCGAGGAGGGTTTTTTGCAGACTGACAGTGCTAATACTAGTTTTTGGCTTCAGTTGGATGCCTCTTCACCTTTTTCACATTGTGACAGATTTTAATGCTACTCTCATTTCCAACAGGCACTTTAAATTAGTATATTGCATATGCCATTTGTTGGGTATGATGTCCTGCTGTTTGAATCCCATCCTCTATGGGTTTCTTAACAACAGCATAAAAGCTGATTTAATGTCCCTCATTCCGTGCTGCCAAATACCATGATTTTATGTGCCCCAAGATAAAGTAAAACAAACAAGTATGGCTTTCAAGCCTAGTGGCATATATAGCTGTAAAAGCTAAATTAGTTTAGTTTAGTTCAGTTGTCTGACTTGGTTGTGATTAGCAGCTTTTTTTTTTTTTTTTTTGTGGATGGATGGTTCTGTGGCTGCATGTATTTCTTGCATTGGGCAGAAATATATGTATATGTTATAATATTCTTTTATCTGTTACATGTAGGAAACCATGCCCAGTGTAGAAACCAGAACACCATTTTCATTACCCAAATTGTTGGCAAACTGTACTTTGGAGTTATACAGAATATTATATAATGAGTAATATATGTGAGAGACAGACTATTTAGACTTATCAGTATTAACTGTCATAAAACTATAATAAAATTCATATCTTTTACTAAATAATTATTGTTGAGACTATTTCATGCCAGCTTTGCCTGTTTTCTAATAGAATTAAATCTGTTTTTCTGAATGTGATTAGGAAAATATTTTTCCTTAGCTCTTTGACTCATAGTTTGCAATATCTTTACAAGACGCTTTGCTGCTGATTCCTAAGTTGCCTTATTCCCTGTAGTGAGTTTGAGGGTCATTGTTCTTGTCTTTCTTGTTTCCATTACTGATTTATCCAGTACAAGTTCTCTCTGATTTCCTCAGCCGATTTTCACTCTGGCTTGTCATTTTATGTAATTTTCATCCAGCCCGAATTTATCTATCGTTATGTCTTTATTCTCACAGTGATGATGCCCCTGAACATACAACATGTTTCTGATCAGAGCAAGCCTTCATTATCTAAGCAAATGAGAGTGGAAAGGAAAAGAAAATGGAAGGACATCAGGATTTTTTCTCTTCCTTTATCAAAATGCAAAAGCTTACTGCACTTAATTATAGCTGACCCACTTACTTTGGAAAGGTATAACAGCTTTCAAATAAATATATGCACTGTGTGCCTTGACAGATGGGGGGAGGGACAGAGTGGATTATTTTTAAACTTAACAAAGGCAAGTGTAGGGTCCTGCCCCTGGGCAGGAATAACCCCTGCACCAGTTCAGGCTGGGGGCTGAGCTGCTGGAAAGCAGCTCTGCAGAGAAAGACCAGGGTGTCCTGGTGAACACCAAGCTGCCCATGAGCCAGCAGTGTCCTTGTGGCCAAGAGGCCAACGGTGCCCTGGGGTCCATTAGGAAGAGCGTTCCAGCCGGGCAAGGGAGGTGATCCTGCCCCTCTGCTCAGCTCTGGAGAGGCCTCACCTGGAGTGCTGTGTCCAGTTCTGGGCTCCTCAGGACAAGAGACATGGAGCTTGTCAAATGGATCCAGTGAAGGGCAACAAAAATGATGAATGGACTGAAGCATCTCTCTTATGAGGACAGGCTGAGACAGCCAGGCCTGTTCAGCCTCAAGAAGAGACATCTGAGAAAGGAGCTCACCAGTGTCTGTCAGTGTCTGAAGTGAGGGTGCCACAAGGAGGTTTCCAGGCTCTGCTTGGTGATGCAGAACAATGGGACAAGAGGCAGCGGGCAGTACCGGATATACAGAAAGTTCTACTTGCATATGAGGAAGAACTTCTTTACTGTGCAGGTGAGTGAGCACTGGAACAGGTTGCCCAGAGAGATTGTGGAGTCTCCCTCACTGGAGATATTCAAGAACTGTCTGGACCAATCCTGTACCGTGTGCTTTGGGATGAACCTGCTTGAGCAGGGAGGTTGAATCAGTTGTGACCCACTGTGGTCCCTTCCAACCTGACCCATTCTGTCATTCTGTGTGTGAACACATGTGCAAACACATAAATACACAAACAACAGACCCACAGGTTTTCTGCATCTCCCCTCTCTCCTTTTCTCCTTTTTTTCCTTCCATATTTAAATCACAGGTATCTTCCCTAAGTCATATTATATTTCACAGCACAGATGCAAAATGTATATATATTTATACTTCCTGCCCCAGATTACTCTAATAATCCATCTCTACCCTCAGAATTTAGTAAATATACAGAGCCTTTGTTCTGAGTTTTAAGCTGTAAAATCTCTCCCCAGTTATAGCTGGTGATTTTCCAGTGCTTTTCTCCACTAAGATTTTTTTTATCCAATAGGCTTTTTATATAGCTTCTACAGACTGAGAAATAAAGTTATTATTTTTATAAATGAGTGGTTAGAAACAGTCATTATGCATTTTTTTCCCTCAAGATGCGTCCTTTCCAGATAGTCTTTAAAGTGAAAGCAGTTCTTTTATTTTGAAGAATCATCAACTTATTTTTTATCGCAGTGTTATAATTCTGAGACCCTTCCTCCCCCATTATCTGCCAAGGAGTTTATTACATGCCAGTGGGTAATAGCTTCTCTCCTTAAAGAGTTTTCCTTACATCTAGCTCCCACTAATTCAGTAGTGATACACTTTAATAGTTTCTTCCTGGACATTGACTATTGCATTTTGCAGATTATTATCTTCTAAAACCAACTAACATGTCACCTACTAGAGTATAAATGGTACAGAATATATACTGCTGGTACAATAGATATTAAAATAGCTTTTTAAACATTTAAAATACTTTAAAAATGCTTATTACTAATCTTAGTATATAAACTTAGGAACAAGTTAATTAAATCTACAGCCAGAACACAATTATGTAGTCCTACAGAAGTTACTGTAGCTTTTACCCTCTTTCTGTCCTAATTTTTGCTTTATTGCAATATGTAATCCTATTTATACCATGAGATACAGCCAAATAGTATAAAAGGATAAGAAAGCAGGCACATTGTTTCAGCTTGAAATATTCCGACTTAATTATTTTTTCAGTTTACTGTTATCTTTCTATCTACTTGCTGTTTATTTTCTATTCCTTCCATTGTTTCGGAATTTTAACTGTTTTTAACTGCTACATTGTTGATTGTTATTTACATATAAATTAAGTGTGTATTTAGTAATTGTTCTTTCTAGATCAAATTCTACTGACCCTGTATGGCAAACAGAATCATGCTAGGACTGTAATATGGCCTTCCTCTAGTTTCTGAGTACATTACAAAGACTAGTCTGTACACTGGAGATTTTGTATCTGTTTGCCTGGACGAAGTCACTAACTGTGCTCCCTACTCTTTACACTGATCAAAACACAACAAATTGTAATTTGGCAATAGAGAATTAAATCAAGAAAGCTATTGAACTTCTTTAGTCCTGTGCCATATAAATCTGTCATCTTTTTTTTAAGTCAATCAATAGTGGGAGAATGTGTATTTTCTTTTTATTTATAAAGAAATCATTAGCATCCTATTTAAAAATTTCCAAAATATCCCTGTCTTTCATCTGAAATGTTAAATAAAAATAGAATAACTTTTCTACCTTCCACTTTACTCCAACAGCCTGTGTAGCTTGGTCCCAGTATCAGCAAGGAATACATGTGAAGCAGACAGGAGCAGTACCAAGTGAAATCAGGCATTATGCAATTCCCAAAGGAGTGATTTCTATGAAAGGGATAAGAAACAACTGAACCATCCATTTTACATTTTCCCAGTCTTGAACACTAAAAGAAAAAAAAATCTAAACACAAAGATATTTCCCCCCTGCTTCCTTATTAGGCCTTATCTGGTCTGAGCTGCAGTAGGTGCTCCTGTGGTTTCATATCCAACAGTGACTGGCAGTGTGTGTTGTTTCTAATATTTGTTGGGAAAATGTTATCTCGCCACAATATCCAATGACATTTTATCATTGTTATATGTAGACAGGTATATGTGCAAGTACAGATGTAGCTAATGCACACTTCCTAAAAAACAAAGCACATTAAAATGGATTTTCAAGTAGTACATATAACCAGGGCCTTGGGCCAGCTAAAGTCTGCCCCTTCTGTAAGTAAAAATCTAAATAAACGGGAAGACAGGAGTTTTGTTTTGATGGCATCCACTAAATGCAATCAGGAAACAACAGCTGCAGAGCTATGTATCCACTGGAGTTAGAAGAATGGATTGTAATGGTAGAGTAATTCCTTTCTATTAATTAGGAAAAAAAAGGCTCTCAAACAGCTGGTCTTTGTGTATGATGAATGTTAAAATTCTTAGGAAGACTCACAGAACATAAATTGGTTTTTCTAGTTCTACACAGTATTATTGACAAAGCTGACTTTTTGTAAATGTCAAAGATTAAAATTCACCTTTGCCCCTTCTCTTTCAGTGGAGAAGAAACAGATGCCCTGGCATGTCCAGGTCACTCCTGAGCCAGCCAGGCCAGTGACCATGGCTGATAGGAGGTCTGCACGGGCTGACACTGGAGTGTATTTACTTAGTTTGTGGTGAAGGGGTTAGAGCCTCTGTGGTTCCCACAGTGCCATGGCAGCAGAGTCTGGGAGAGCTGTGCATAGCTGCCATGGGTCCAGAGCAGCTGCAGCCTCAGCAGGTAGTGGAAATCCTTGTGGGGGAACTGCGTCCCAGGCAGTGCCTGGTGGGGTACAGCCAGCTCTGGGCAGGGCTGTGGGGGCTGGGGAGCAGGCATGAACATGGTGGGACAAGAAAAGCACATTGCTGCTGTACTGCAACTGCAACAGTTGGTTGCCCTGTTCCTGGAGCCTGGAAGCTCTCATGACCAAATGTTTCCTTCTTGGAAATATGAACACCTGAGAAAAGGGGAAAAAACAATCCATTGATCTTCAGATGTATATGAACCAAGAAGAGGAGCATAGTCAGGAAGACTTACAATTATGCTGACATAGGTCCCAGTTCTGCTGTGCAAAAGTATTAACAAATTAAAAACCCTTCTGTTATCCATAGGGGTCTTTAAGCTATTATTGCACTTTTGGGAAAGAAAAAAAAAGAAAGACATCAATAGATTTTCACAGTAATCCCAATATCTCTCTGCAGCATACAAGACAAACAGTATTAAACATCCTAGTCTCCAGAAAGATGGCTTTCATAAATACTGTGAGGTCCAAGAATTTAACCTTTTATTTTGTTGAAAGCTAAATTATGCCTGTACTATTTTCATTTAAAAGTCCTTGCCAGAAAATACATTCGTAAAATCTGGAACTGTCTCAGGGCAGTGGCACAACTCTTGTCCTAGACATGTCACTTCCTTTTTCCCCTGCATGACTAGAATAATGGTGTAAAATCATGATTTTAAAGACAATTAAGTAAATTTTTGAACTGTTTTGACCATATGTAGCCTCTGAGGTCAGGTTTCTTGGTTTTTTATTTCATGGGGTTTTTTCATATAGAGTTAAATACAAACCCCTCATATTGTTTTTTTTCCTTGAGCCTTTTACATTCAATATGTAATGAAGACTCCTGCAGTTGTTTGGTTTTGATCCAAAAATATATACACCTTTCTCAAAGGTATATTGGTTGAAAGTGCCCTTACACTGAAGGTAGGTGGAGGAGCTGTTGTTAATGTTCCTATTCAGTTGAAGTAACTTTTCAAGGGAAGAGAAACAAAAGAGAGAAAGAGAAATAAAAGCAGAGCCACACTAACACTACCTACCCACACTCTGTCAGTGACAAAGGAATGCATCAAAGCCAGACCCTTCTCAAGCACCTGTCACGAACACTGGGTGTGTGACAGTACTACTGAACATTACTGATCCCACAGGTGACCCAGAAGCCTATTGTAAATTTTTGAGTCTCAGGAAGTAACAGCTAATAACTGAGTATGGATTTAAATGCCTTCAAAATTACCCATCTCAAATTTTCCCTATAATGCCAAAGCATCTTCTTCCCAACCATTTGATAAAGATAGGTTTACTGAGATCACTCAGAGTGCTAAGTCATCATGCTGTGCCATTAAGACAATCTGTGTCATCATGCTAGAGCATACACTTGGGCAGTGAATCTTGCCACAGTAACTATTTTTAAATCTCTCAAGCCCGGAGATACTAGAAATACGTGATCTACCAAGTTACCATGATCTCCTGACCTCCTTATTAAACTTCATCTCTGCTGGGAAAAATAAATAAATAAATAAATAAAGATACAGCTTGTCCTCGGTAAAAAGTCTTAAATTCTGATTTCCTCAGAAAGACTATAACTGCAGGCAGAAAGATATGGGTCACAGTGTGTTTCTGAAAGCTAAGCTATGCATTAAGATTACAACTGGCACCATTGTTATGAATCTAATATAACTATATAAGTGACAGTTTAAATAATCTTTTTTCCTCTTTAAGAGAAAATATTGTAAATATATTTAAAGTTATTAAATTACTTAATTATATGCTAATCTTAGGAAATATTGTAAAAAAAAATATTGCTACAATCCAAATTTGGTTCATTTAAACAAGTATGAATGCTTCATTTTGCCCTTGTAGTCACATTAAGATGATCCTTTTAATAATAATGCTTTAAAATAATCCTCTGGGAAGTTATTAGAATAGCGATTTGACATTTGAGACTGAAGTAGGTTGGCCCTCCTCATACATCCAGTTCATCAAATACTTGCTTTGTCTTAGCAGGAGAAGCTCGTATCTGTATCATTTGGAGATTAATTGGACATTTTTCTAGCAGGAAATATTTGTTACTGTCCCTGTGAACAAAATTATTTTAAAAACACTTCTAGTGCAAAATTTCTCCAGAGGGGTAACTGTGGTACTCAAGCAGTTGTTCATCTCTTCAGACTCAGTTGGAACCACAAAGACACAAAACCCATTTTATGACAGACCACAAGACCATTAATTATAATTTTAACTATAAATCTTTTATGGTTTTTTCTTTTTGTTGAGAGAACAATAGATGGACTAGGACATTAATAAAACCATCCCTACTACAAGTAATTTTAGTGCCTCTTTCTACCAGATTTTCATCTGATTTCTATCCAGATTTTCTTATGTTGAACAAGGTGGTAATCTCACTCTATTATAATGCCTAGGAATTCCCTTGGATGTATGAGGCTTTCCACCAAATTGGGGTTCACTTACCATTTGTAAGGATTCTGACCTCTTGGCCAATGGATTAAGAAGCTGCACAAGAGATCAGAATATAAGCTAAATTTTTACTTTCTGCTGGCTTTGTGTTGGTTTTAATTTTTTTTTCTTTTTTTTTTGTGATGTTAGCACAGCTGGGAAAAGTGCAAGCTGTTTACTGCAGGAAAATTAAACTTATTTTTATGTAACTACTGGGACCTAAAACAGGCAAAACAATTACATATGCCTTAAGATTCCATCAGTTCCAAGACACATCTCATAAAGGTAATTGTCCGAAGCCTCGATGATACATTCTCTTAATTAATATCCTGGAGTATGAGAACACATTTCAGATAGCACAGCCTCATCTGATCCTCAGCGCAAATTGCAACGGGCGAAATTCAGAACCTCATTCCTTCTGCAGAACTAAATTGCAACACGCTCTGCTTGAGATTGCTCCTTAAGACCATTCAGGGACTGAAGCTTATTGAGGGCACAGTTTGTATCTTACTGGTTTTGTGGGATTCTGTTCCTCAGAAATGCTGCTGCAAGGCCCTTTATGTCAGAAAAATTAGTTAGTTCCCAGGAGCTCTCAGGAGCACGTAACACCAATCTCCCTCTTGCACATCATCACACCTGCAGTCGGCAGGGGCCCTCAAGTGTTGTTCCTTTCACAGAAGAGGTAGATGAAAAAAGCAGTGAATGAGACTGAAAACTCTGTGGTACTTGTTTTTCCTCTTGATCTGAAATAGTCTAAAATTGGAGACTTTCCAGAAAGTTGTGGAAGACACCTGTGCGAGACTGCTAGAGAGGGAACACAGAATCACTTCAGAGAGATGAAGTGGAATGAAGAAATCTGTCTGTGCAGCACTAAATAATTAATTCAACACATCCAGGATCCTAGAGTCTTACTAATTGTATGGGAAAATAATAATAAAACTAGTAGATATTTGGATATGCAGTTTTGATTATGTTAAGATAAATTTATTGCAAGTCCTTGGAGTCTTATATATCATATATACATATCTGATATGTGCTCTGGCCAAAGCAACTTCACCTTGTAACACAGCGCCAGCACCAAACTACCCTTTGATTTTAAGCTATTCACTCTGTTTTTATTGTTCCACATAGAGGTTTAACCTCAGCCAGCAGCCAAGTACCACACAGCTGCTGCTCACCCCCATACCAGTGGAACTGGAGAGAGAATCAGAAGGGAAAAAGGTAGAAAACTCATGGGCAGAGATGACGACTTTTTAATACAGAAAGCAAAAGCCACACACAAGTAAAGCAAATGAAGGAATGAATTCACTGCTTCCCATGGGCAGGCAGGTGTTCAGTCATCTCCAGGAGTGCAGGGCCCCATCGCGTGCGACGGTGACTTGGAAAGACAAGACCATCACTACATATATCCTCCCCTTTCCTCTTCTTCCCCCCACTTTATACACTGAGTGCGATGTCATTTGTTCTGGAATATCCCTGTGGTCAGTTGGGGTTACCTACCCTGGCTGTGTCTCCTCCCAGCCTCCCATGCACACTCACCTTCCTCCCCAGCCTGGCCGTATGAAAAACAGAAAAGGCCTCAGCTCTGTGCAACCCCTGCTCAGCAATAACAAGAACATCTCTTATGTTATCAACTCTGTTCACCACAAATCCAAAACATAGCCCCATACCGGGCACTGGGAAGAAAATGAACTGTACCCCAGCCAAATCCAGCACTTTCCATTACATGGCACAGTAGGTCTGATCCTCATTAAAGATTCTGTTGAATTACTACCATGAAAATGATTCAACAGAATAGAAGTAGAAAAAAAAGTTTTACATCTGCCAAAATGAGAGGTTGACTAGATCAAGATCTCCCTAAAAAGCTATGGGGATACTGCCAGTGTTATGTACTGGCACTTGTTCAAATATCTGAAAGGTAAAGGTTTCTTTTCCATACTTTGGTAGTTGTTTTTGCCAAAATACAACTTGCAGCCTTAAGCAGGAACATCTATAAAAGATAAGGCTATACTAAGAATTTTATGACCAACAAAAACAAGAAACATACACACAAAAAAAAACCCCAAACAAAACCAAAAACAACAACAAACCCGAAACAAAACACAAACAAAAAAAACCAAAACCAAACCACAACAAACAAACAAACAAACAAAAAAAAACAGGCTGGAAAAGGCTTTCATGTAAAGAACACACAATAAATTGATAGTGGTTTACTTTCTTTGGTCATAGTACTTACTGCAAGCACTGGTAGCAAACCTTCCATGTATGGATTTCATGAGATAATGCTTACAGTAAACCCATAATTTACAACGGGACACAAGAACTAAGAAGCAGAGTTCATTCACCTGTTGTTAGAAATGCAAATAACATTGCTGTTGATTGTTTACACCAGAAATGAAGACAGCATCTGTTAGTTTGTTTATGCAACAGCATTCATATAAAGATTTTATACATTCACTTTTAACAAAGAAGAGGTATAGTAAGAGGAGGCACAGTCAGTGATACACTGATTCTGTGTATCACTTTATAAATTTATTCTTCATGATACATAATGTTATTGAAGGACAGCAAAAAAGTAATAAACAATAAGAAAAACATCCTGTTTCCTCTCTGAAACATTAACTTCTATTTTTATAAAAGTGTTTAAACCACACTAAGCACCCCAAAAGGAAGGGTCTTCATATATCTCTGGGATTGTCTTGGCAAAGCCAATAGTAGTGTTAATCTAAATGCTGGTGGTGCTGTTCAGAAAGTTGATTTCTGTAATATTTTAGTGCTGTTTAACAACAGCCTCCCTAAGGAAGAAATAGAGCTAAGCTGCAACATTATTTTAAGCATCCTTATTTTTCACTTTTTTTAAAAAAAAAGAATTTAGGTATATTTGGTCTTATTTATTTAAGATTAACATTTATGGTATCCATAGCACACTGGTGGACACAACCTGATTTGAGCAGGTCTTGCATGACTTTTTCTGTAGCTTCACCTTCTGGTCTTTCTGCTCCCAAGTTCAGTAATAACAGGACTGTGAGAGCCCTCTCCTGGTGAACAAAATTTGTATCACTCTAGCTGCTGCTTGCCAACAAGAGATTCTGAGACAGATACTCCAGCTGTAAAAGAAGATAATGCTTAATATACTCTTAAGGTTTTTTATTTATTAATACTTTTCTTAAGTTAAAAAAGTCACAAAACAAAGGTTTTATTTTCCAAATACCACCTGATAAAGTTGAAGCAGAAAGTCAAGGAAAATACTTCTCAAAAAACTGCTGTCTGCAAAGCAATACTGCCTTCAATATACTTTCACACCAGTACAAATTCTGCATGGCTAAGGCTGACAACCATATGGAATGTTTTAAATAAAACTTCTTTAAAGATTTGTTCATTAGTGATAGGTATCGAAAGGTTGTGTGCACAGAGTCACTCCCCAGACAGGGAATGAATGAGTGAGCAAAGTCTGAAATCCCCAAGGCATCTAAAGTGAGCCCTGGGATCCTCTGAGGCAATGGAGAGGAAGGCTCTAGGCAGGAGCACTTTTTTTTTCTCCTGCATAACCAACCAGAGACAGCCCATGCTCTGTGCACAAGTTATTCTTTCATGCTGCCAAAACTGAATCTTTCTCTAGGCATTCCCTCCCCTTCACTCCTAGCACGTATATGAGGTAGCCAGCCCACATTATTCAGAAGGGGAGGAGCATATATTAAACACAATACCCTTTCCCTATCTATAGTTGCTGTTATTAAATTTTGCACTTAATACCTATACTTGTAACGTATTTGGCTTATTCTGCTGTGCTCTCCCCTTTCCATGTAGCAAGCACTCCATTTAGGTTGAAACACTGTCTCTTTCACTTGCATTTCTTCTGTTTATGGGCTTAGTCTGATCTACTGTATTAGTTCCAAGGACACTGTGTCTCTCTATTCCATCCCTTTTAAGGCCTGAAAAGAATTTTAAGTTCAATTTAAAATTCAAATTAGACTAAGTCAAGGAACTATCAGACATGTTTGGGTCCATCTTATTGTCTAGACAGCATCTCAGTTCAGAGGCAAAGGCAGTTTAAGTAATGTTGACACTGTGCATACATGCATACATGCTTAAAGCAAAGTTCCTGGATGAGAGCTTCCGAACATACAGAGGCAACAAACACCCTTCCATTGCTGTGGGAGGAAAGCATTAGAGCAGTGATCACACCCCCACATCTCAGGGAGCAGAGGACTCCACACAGCAGTTTCACAAGTGTTTTTCTGGGGTGCAATGATGGCCTAGGTAGCCTAAAATGAACTCACTGATCATTTGCACCAAAGTCACCTCAGCTGAAAGCTGAGCTTTATCCAGATTGAAAGCAACCCAGAGAGGTTTATGGGCCTGTTTTTCTGTGCAGTAGCATAAATTGTGTTGCCTTATCTGAAGAGTTTGCATGGAGATGGCAGAGGTTGGCTGTGTAGCAACTGCTAGTGGAAGAAAACAAGGAAGAAAACAAGAAAACAAGAAAACTGCTAGTGTTCCGAAAACAAGGAGTTTAATATATGTACTTTGCTCTTAATGTTGATCCATGGTTGGTTAAGGTGTGGTGTGTAGTCAGTGTAGCAAGTCAGAAAAGCTGTATACACTGAAACTATTACACACTGGATAACTTTTATGATAGGCAATTTTCAATCAGTTATAAAAACAAGCATTTCACAATGTACATTTTTCTGCTTGAAAAGGGAAGTTCTACTTTTTTAGCAAGTACACAGTTGTTTTCCTCAGCAAGAAGGAAAACATGAGCAGTGAATTATTATATGGAAGAGCCTTCCATGACTTCGGAGACAAGCACAGTTCAGCTTGCACTAACACTGATATCTCTTGTAGAGCTCAAAGAGAGCTGAAATACAGTAAGGCCTCCTTATTAAAAAGGAAATGCTTTTATCTAAATATGTAGATTAGATTCCTGTTTCAGATGATCTAATACAAGATCTCATCTCCTCTGTTTCTTTTAGAGTAGCAAAGCACATTAACACTGCTATTTCTAGCTTCAGCTATGAGCTAGAATCCAGTGCAGCATCAAGACATAGGTGCCAGCTGGGAGAAGTAATGTTTGGAGGCAGAGTAGTGCTGGCCAATTTGACCCCTATGCTGCTATGGCTGAAATGTGCTGTAAGGATTCAAATTGACAGCTAGGAAAACACTTTTGTATGAAACAGATTTCAAGAAGACTTTTTTGTTTCATTTTTCACTGCCCTTTTTTTTTCTTCTACCCTAGTCTTTTCCTTAAATAAACAAATATTTTTGTCTTTGAAATTGTGTGTATAAGTTATTAATAATAAGGGTAAGCTCAAAACACCAGTAAGTAGAGGACTCATTGCTTGTCTGGAACTGAATAATTGGAGTAAAATGCTGTACAAAGCAAACCACCTCAGAGCATTTCTACTCCAAGATGGAAACTAGGCCATGTATTGTGCAAAGCTAAAAAGATCAGTCTAAGGACTTTTCACAAAGGGAGACAACTCAATAACTTGCTCTCAGCCATTGACCAGGCTTGCTGTATCAAAAAAGTAACAAGACAGACCACTGATAATACTGAATGATTTCCAATTTATCATTGGAGCCCTGAAGACCCTAAATTAATACACCTAAGCTGGGGCAAGTTTCTAGAAGTGGTAAATGTGCTGCAGACACCCCTGTAATAAGGGGTAAAAGAAACCATAGAAAAACCTCAAAGAGTAAACATTTTTCATGTTGACCTCCATTCAGGAGTTGAGGAGAAAGAGAGCTCTGCTGGCTGCCACTTGCTTTTTTGGATCTGTGCTTACAGTCTCGACTCATGTGCTTCACAGGAAGGTAAAGCAGAGTGCATGTGTTAGCATCCATTTTTCCACTTTTTGGAGGCCTTGGAGAAATGATATACAACTGTAGAAGTTTTGTCCCTCTTTGTCCCTGTTGCTGTAGTACATCCAAGTGGAAATACCTGGGAGCACTTCCCACGCATGAGCTGACCTTCTTGTCATGTGCCCATACCAGACCACAAGAGCGAGGCATGGAAACTGATCCAGAATAACAGGAGAATAAGACACAAAATATGACTCCTCAGATACCTAATGTACCATTTCTAAGTACAGCCAAAAAACCTAGTTCCAATCCATTTTATATAATCCAGTGGAATTGTTTTGGGTAAATCAGTGGGAACACCAGCTCACCTAGGTAGCAGGTAAAAAAAAAGAAAAACGAAGTGACTTAGTTCCTTCTCTTAATTCAGTAAACTCACAACTGTTTCATTCAGTAAACTAATGAGTTGTGTTATTTTAGAAGGGATCATATGAGATGATTCTTTTAAACCAGTTAAGGTGAGGCAAATATTGTGCCATGAAGTTCTTTAAAATAATGGTATGCTTTCATCTACAGTCACATGGATCATGCTAATCTGTATTTATACAGAAGAGAAGCCAGTCTATAGTTAACAAACACATTACTAACAAAAAAGGTAAGTTAGTGAACTGCATAAAAAGACAGTGTGTTGCGGTGTGTATTTTGGGGGAACCCCAGGGAGGATTCCCCAGGAGCCCCCCAGGGGGTCTTAGAGTCGTGGGTGTTCTTGTGCTGGCAGGCAAAGAGACTCAGACGCCGGTAGGGTGCTGACGGGGTGAGGGTTTATTCAGAGTTCGGTTCCAGGAAGCAGCATGGTCCCTGAGGGAGAGGGGGAAGGGGAGAGAGGGGAGGGGGGAGAGTCCGGAGACCCCCAGGGGGAAGAGGGGCCAAGGGGAAAGGGAGCCAAAAGAGAGAGCGAGGCTTCTCCGTTCGCACTCTTAACCCCGAGGTTCGAAGGGCGCGGTGAGATTGCACAGCCAGTGAGGTTACAGATACAGGATACTGCAGGGAGGTACAGACTTAGAATGAACCATACACTTTCCAGGGGTTAGCTAGAATATACCATTACAATAAAATACAATCCCCCAACAGTGCTAATGAAAAGTTAATAGAAACCCCTAATTATCCCTTTGAATGATACCTACAGAAATGGGCTCTTTCATAAACAGAAACTGCAGACTGTAAAGGTACACTATTAATACAACACAAAATTAATCTGTTAATGATGTAAATTTATTGTCAAAAGTATTGCAAAGGTCAAAATCTTTGTGCACTGCATCACATAATGACAACACAAAAGCACTTTTACACAAACCCCTTTTTACAGTTGCTAAGGGATAAAAGTACTTAATCATGAGATCACAGGCTCAGCTGAAAATCAGTTTAAAAAAACCAGTGCATGAATAAAATATTCTCTGGCTACCACTTGGAGTTCTAAGCCACACCGGTCCCTAGTCTGATCCATTTATAAATTACTACAAAAGTCCATCTGAAACAGCTGCAGTCTTAAGACAACACATGTTTAGAAAAAAAACCCACAATGGCTAATACTTTTTGATACAATCTTTACAGAAAGCAAATTACAAATTATCAAAACAAAAACTGTAATGGTGACAATTAATTCTTTTTGTGTGCATCAGTTCACTTCCTCTGAACCGATTAACTTAAGATAACAATTAGGCAGATACTGTCATAAACAGCTATGCCACTCATGGTACCAGTGTAACAAGGTCTGCCCAAGGAATGAAAATTCAACTCACTAAGATAATTCTTGTTTTAGAGTAAAAAAGGGTACAAAAGTGTATCATTAAGAGCATAATTTTCTTTTAGAAACCAGTATAACTGGATGCCAGTGCAAGAACTGTCTAAAAGAATTTACAAAACATTCTCATTTCTATAATCAATCTATTTCTGAATTAGAATGAGGTATTGTCCTTTTAATATAAAACACTTAAAGTTTAGTGTCCAGCAATTCTATTTTAGAAAGCATTAGGTACTGTAACACAGACTTTCAAACAGGAATAACATGAATAGATCCCTTGGATATTTTTGAAGTTTTAGATCTGTCACTAACCACTAAAATTCTTAAATAACTTAAAGCTACATGGAAGTGGAGAGGGAAAAAAAATCCTTATCAAAGATCCTGCTAAAACATAGTTTTGAAAGTTCATACAATAGCAGTCAAGTGTGTATGAGACAAGACAGCTCAATGTTTCTACAAAATTGCTTCATTACAGAAGAAAAATAGCAGAAACAAAAAGAAAATAGTTTTTTCAAGAGTGAGCCTCTTGCAGTAAATGTTTTACTTTATACTAAGACCTTCACTTCTTAGTGGACAGGCATTTCAAACTGGTTCTTCCAATTACAGTACCCCAGTGAGAGGCATCAAGTACCATTAGAGAGAGCTTCAGCTTGTCTTCCCATTCCCCTCAGTGAAATGTACCTACCTGGTTAGCAATGCCTCTGTCTAACTGACTTGCTCAACAGAGCATCAAGAACCAAGCTGAGGCAAGTCATATTGGGCATGGAAATGCCTTTTCATTTCAAATTTATTATGACAGGTATTCCTTGGTGATTCAAGGAAGCCATAAAGCTCTCCTGCCTCCTTGCACTCACCAGTATGCTGCAGCGCCAACCTTGGCCCAGCCACCCAGCTTGCTCTCTTCTTCTCACACCTCTGTGACCATTCAGATTACATATGGCAATGCTACCTTCCTCTCATGTTCCTAGTTAGGCTAGTACTTATTTTAAAAATCCATTTTATTATAGACGTGCAGACTTCCCCTCTACCACCTCCGAAAAGGATTTTTGCCATATTCTAATTGTTCAAAGTCTGTTCGTTATTAGTTCACAAAAATTGCAACCCTAAAATGTGGCTCATAGCATCCATTAAAGCTTTTCTTTTAAAGTGTCTACTTTTGCCCTATCCTTAGGTAACCCTTCTTAAGTTTTTCTGTTGCAATAGTGGATAGTAATAGTTGTGGATAAATGGGTTATTATTTGAAGTGCCAGATAAAGGGAAAGAAAAAATTCATAGTGAAAGCAGTAAATGCCCACAAAGTAGAAAACTGGTTTTCAATACATCAGATTTTTACAAACTAAACAAATTCTTCTTGATAGAAATTGTCACATTTAGGAACAGACTTTCTTTTTAAAGTCTGAAAATGAAAACATTGTGATCTATTAAAGATGATAAAACCAACACTGTCCCAAATATCCTTATTTTTGCACTATAAATTTTTGACAAAAGGCAAAATATGAAAAAAACTAAAAAATTATTAGGCAATTATTGAAATTCCAAAACATTGTGTGAAACATTACAGAAATTATTTTCTAAAATGATAAAGTTATGTTTTCTCTCTAGAGTAAAACACCTGCAATACTTTTATGGTCATCATTATCAGCAGAAATCATGCTGGTAAGTTGTTTCAACAGGATTTTATTTAACAGATGCTACAAAATATGAGCAATTTCCCCTGCCAAATAGGGCAAAACTTCTCTTTCAAGTTAGTTAAGCCTGGGTTTTTGGCGTGTATTCCTCTGTTATAAGAAAAAGCTCTTGTCTATCTCCTTCTAAGAGCTCTGCCTGCAGAGATGTCATCTCCCTGATTTCTAAGAAACATGGTTCTCATGAAGAAAGAGAAAAAGAGTATTTTCTAAGAAAATACTTCTGACCATCTTCTAGAGAAATGTATGCATAAATACCTTTTTCAGTAATACAAATGTAAAATCCAATGATAATTATGACCACAGGAGCTAAATGCAGAGAAAAGCCTCTACACACTTCCTCTGGGCTGTTGTGCCCCTTCGAAAGCCAGAAGCTGCACGAAGTCACAAAGTCCACCATACATTCTGCTTACATGTGTACAACAAATGCACTTCATCAGGAGTCCTCTGTATTGATTATTTCTGTTTGGCAAGTGTTAAGTTAGGAGTAGCTGAAGGTGAAAGCAGAATCAAGTTGAAAGCCTGAAAAAGAGAACTAGACCCTTGGTGAAGCCATGCTGGCTGCCTCAAATTACATTCCTGTCTCCCATGGGCCAAAGCAGAGCTTATAGAAGGATCTGTTCAATGTCCTTCTCAAGCACAGAGAAGTGAAATGCATGCAATAACACAGAAGCATCAGAAAGCAAAGAAACACTCCTTTTGAAGTCACTCAAACTCTCTTGTTTTGTATTTTTTTTTAAATCATTAGAAACAAGAATAGCAAGTTAATTTAGCGTCTAGATGCCGCATGATGCCATGCAGTAAAACTGTATCTTCTTGCTCAGGCATTGTTTCACTACAAACTAATTGAGACTGGAGTATGGCACTTGTAATTTTGAAACTCTTCCAATTATCTCTGGGAAATTAAAAGAAAATCAGATGGACTGCGTTTTCTTCTCATTTTTTGTGATACCAAATGTATAGTCTGTCTAATTTGCTTCTCTGCCTATACAAATGAAATTAGTGCCAGAATCTCATAAGGAGTAATAGCTGTCTGTAAACCAAAGGAGGGAAGGGTCAGCCAAGGTAAACAGCCTTAGTAATCAGAGTAAAAAAAAAAAAAAAAAAAGTGCAATTCAAATTCATCTATGTATGTCTACACTTGCCCACACAATTCATTATTTAACAACAGCATTTAGTAATTAGCATGACTTGAGTAGATTGTGCACTTCATATACCTAAGTAGACACAGAACACTGAGTCAAACTACAAGATCTGATTGTTTTCATGAAAAATCACCAAGAGTTGTCGCGGTGTGTGCTTCTAATGTGTCCCAGGGCACACAGCAGCAAGGGGTGCGACACTTTCCCCTGGGGAGCTCTCACCTCCCCACCAGGGACTCTGAAGCTCTCAGCAAAGTCTGTCTGGGGCGCAGAGATGTAGCAGAGGCGAGACGGGTCTTTGGGGTAAACTTAGGAGGTTTATTGAAAAACTGAACTCAAAGAAATAAAGCCTTAAGCACAAACCTAAAGAACTAAACACCCCAAACCCTCGAACATGGCTCAGGCAGTGGGTTTTATAGAAGGGGTGGCACAATGCAAGCAATCAATGAGGATACATGCAGGGAGGAGTCTAAGGCGGGGAATACAGAACTCAATCCAATGGGGATAACAAAAGGTGGGGAACAATGTAGAAAGCAAATCATATGTTAAGCAAGGGGAGATTGGCAGGGAAGGATCTAGAAACAGGGGCAGGAATACAGGGGATTGACAACTGGGGAAGGAGGGGATTAGGGAAGGGATAAATGTTTAAGGGCCAATGGGAAAACTTATAGAGAGTGGCCAGCTGACAGGCAAAGGAATTGACACATAACTGTATGCATATCAATTAAGGTACCAAGCCTAAGAATAGAACAAACTGATACAAATGGAGGACTGTGCCTGTCTCAAAGAGTGGGGGAGGGCAGATTCAGGGGAGACAAACTCCATATCACAAAGCATAATTTAAATCATAACACACAACTGAAATAAAATGCTGGCCACAAAACACAACATAAAACACACACCACCACAAAGAGTTATACAATTAATGTTTCACAACAAACTTGTGTTTGGAAGACATTGAGATGCACAAGGCAGATTTCACAATAAATGTTTCTGTTTCTCAAGAGCTGTGAATTTTATTCTGAATATGGTGTAAACTGATGGTGTGAATAATTGAAGACCACCGCCTCTGTTTATTTGTCAGTAAAGTAAAGAAAATGACAATGCCCAGCATGATGAAATATTTCAGGATTTCTTGGGGACAAGAGTACAGCTAAGTGAGTATACAACTCAGTCATTGAATCGTGGGCACTCCAAGACAGGTAGGTTGTTCACAACCTTGTGATGAATTTCAAAGCTGACAAAGTTTCAAGCCAGATGTGCTCCAGCTTTAACTTAAGTAATTGTGATGCTTAACAGTCCAGCTAGATTTATGGGAGTCAAGGTTATATTTCTTCCCTATATGTGAAAAATAGAAAGCAAATATAATTTGAAGATGCATGGTTTTCTGTTTTCCTGACACACCAGGGATCAAAAAGACAATGTGGTTTCAAATAAGTGTTTGCTGTAAACAAATAACAAATTTCAGCTATAAGTTTCTAGACATGAATTTAATTGCAAGACTCAAACATCATTTGCAAAGAGTTAGTAGATTATTTGCAAATTTCTCGGCAAATTTACTGTAGGGCCTTTCTGTGGATTGTTTGTACCTGATAGCAGCTGACCCTCAAAACCTCAGGTAAACTGCCAGCGCCTCGATACAGTAACGCCTCCCATAGTTGCCTGATGCAAGGAGACTTGGAGACAACAAAGGATGGTGCCTGTGGACTCTTTCCTATGGGTTACATTTCAACCTCATGGAGACACATGGTCATATTTAAAATAGCTTACAGGTTGTCGCATTAAGATTTCTGAATGGGATGAACTTGACCCTTTCAGTTCCCCATAGCCTTCTATTTCCATATATGTTGTTACTGGACAGCATTCTGTCAGACATATGAACCAACTCTGTGATCCAAACACTGGGAAACACCAACACATAAATGCGTTTTAAATGTGGTTGGGGCCAGGACTTTCTGTATAGGAAGGATTAAGAGTTTTGACAAAGGTGGCTCCAGATTCAACACTACATAATCGCTTCTAACTTCCACTTGTATCACAACACGATATAATGCAGCAATTGTGAGTAACATTTTTTGCACGGCTCCGAAAGACGTCATTCAATTTCACAAATACTCATCACTGTGACCCAGAAGAAGAATGAATTTTGGTGCAACTGGACAAGCACAGCAGGGCTGGAACCAGAACTGGCTTCAGCATGCAACAATCCAACCAGATCCAACCGCACACCAGATTTTCTGCCCTGAAATACTGTTATGGAAGATGGAACTCAAAGTCACGGGCTAAATGAAGTCAATGGACTTTTATAGGGATGGTCCATAGACTAAGGGCATGATACCTGTATATATATAGATAGGTGTAGATTGATAGATATAGCTATAGTTAGATAGATATAGGTAAGACAGATATAGATAATATAGATGATATAGATATCAATATCAATAGATATCAATATCTCTCAAATGACCAGAAAAATGACGGTGGTTAACTGGGATGTATTGGGAAGTGTGGGACATGGTCATGATGTAGATCGTATGGAATAAGGAGTGGATACCATCCTGGATTCCTCTAGGATACAGTTCATTTTCTGAATTCCTCTAGGTTACAGTTCGTTTTCTTCCCAGTAGCTGCTACAGTCTGTGTTTTATATTTCATATGAGAAAATATTGAGGACACACTGATGTTTTAGTTGTTGCTAAGCAGTTTTTACTTTAAGTCAAGGACTTTTCAGTTTCCTCTGCTCTGCCAGTGACAAGGACATGCAAAAATGGTTCTGTACTCTAGACATATAAGTGCCTATTACACTATTTCAATTAAGTTGTTTTAGTTGTTTCTTATCCCTTGTTTTAATTATTTTTCCCTCTCCTGTCACTCAAAAGAAAAAGGCAAGGTAGAGAAACTAGCATCTTGAAACCATAATTATATTCCGTCAGGAAATACTGTCACCAGTAGCAGCCTTTAGTTTGTTTAAAACTCAAGACATTTTGAATTACTAGAAAATGAAGAAATTATTTGGTTGTTTCTGTACAGTTTTATGCAGTGGTACTTAATTTTAAAAATAATGGGGCTTTTCATATTGCTTCAGCACAAGCAGCAGAATTATGTTTCTCATGCACGTCATATTACAAGACAAATAATAAAGACCTGAATCCTCAGGAGCTGTAACTTGAAATACTGGCTTGAATGAATGCTGTCTCTAAGGAAAAGTAATGTTAAATCTTATTCCACACACAGAAGCACCAGCTTATAAAAGCTGAAAGTCTGTCTGGAGAGCTTTTTGGAACAGATTTTCTGTTGCAATATTGCCTTTCTCCCAGCACTGTCAAACCAAGAACTTCTGGGTTCCTGGCCTGGCCATGCAGATTACAGTTGGTATAATGTGGAATTCAATACTGATGTGAATGCTTCTGAGCTTGCAGCCTGGAAGGCCATCTAGCCAGGAAAAAAAACAAATAAACAAATAAACAAATAATTCACCAAATATGTAACTTTTTATTTACCATGGCAGGAAATATGCTGGAGATAGGACTGCTCATGAGCACTGCAACAGAGACTTTGAGGCAGGGAACAGTTTTTCCAGAGTCCCTCCAGAATAGCTTCCAAGTCTCTGCAGCACTAGGCAAGAGGACTCAGAATCCTGATTTGTGTGACAAGCATCAGAGTCTGATTTTCCAGAATGTAATGTTATTTAATGTCAAGACCTTCTATGGAAATTAGTTAAAATTATTTCAAAATTGTTTTTATAAATAACTTCCTTTATTTTGTAAAGAAATATCTTTTTGTACTGTTTATTCCAGAAACTTTTTGTTTTGGTTTGAGATTCATAATTTCACAGGGAAGGGAACTAATGATTAATAACACCACCAAAGATCAGAGCCATAGCCTATTTAACATATCATTTAGTACAGCTGTTTTGTAGTATTGTGAAAGTGTTTCTACTCAAATATATTTTCTTTTTATCCTGCTTTGAATGCCAGAAGCTACACAATAGTTTTAAGTCCACTGATTTTTTTTCCAAATTCTTAATATCCAAAGAGTACAGTACCCATCTTGCAAAAGACACAACATTTGCTGTGTAAGGTCATAGCTAGTGGGAAAATTGCCTTTGGTGGATGGGTGCAGTTATACCACTTCAGAGCTATTCAGGAACAGCTCTGAACATGGGGGCAGAGTTTTACAGGATTTCACCAGCAGGACTCAGTGCCATTAAACTACACAGAGGTCACTGAAGGTCTTTGCCTTGAAACAATTTTAGTTTCACACAACAGAGTTTCATTACACAGCAGTCACTATGGTACATGGTAATAACATTCAGTAATGATTTAGATCACACTAATTGTTAAGTCTGTGCTCCCAGTGTTTCTTGGGATATAATCAATAATGATTTTTTTCTTTTCTAAATATTATTAATAAGGAGCTACTAGTCGCCCATTTTCATGATTGAGGCTCTTCTGCCAAAACAAATATTGCTATTTAGTAGAGTATGATTTTTTTAAAAGAATAAACACACTATTGAATATAGGTTGACTTCTCAGTCTAAGTGATTTTAGATATTTTTTACATTTTGCAGAAGATGAAATGATCTAAACTCTACCAATTACACACACCAAAAGCTGAAAACAATCCAAGCTTATCCTTATTTTCCTCTTTTTCTGAAAGGTTAATTCCTTTAAATAGGCACTAATGAAATCATAGGAAGAAAAATAGAAAACATTAAAGGGACTAAAGAGATAATCAGAATTATAGGACTGTAGAAGGTTTACAAGGAGAAGTTATATTTATTTAATGAGGAAAGCGAGGCAATCAGCCAAATAAATCAAACCAAATTTAAAAGAATATAGTTTCTGGTACAGGTATACAGCAGTGAGACTGAACATGTTTATCTAGACTATGCCCTATCTAGACCATCTAGATAACTCTTGAAGACTCGGTTTAAAATTCAAAAGTATGCAGAACACTTACTGGAAAAAAAAAGGAAAAAAAAACCCCAACATTGTAGGACAGGTGAAACATGCTATGCTGCCACAGGATCAATGAAGATTGCATGCTTTTAAACTGAAAATATCAGATAGTTGTACACATGTACATTTAAACTTTGCATAACACCGTGATATGTTTTGACATCAGTAATGAGAAAGTCTATTCCAATTCTGAAATAAAAAGGAATTAAAATTAGTATCAACAATGAAATCAGAAATTATTTGTAGCCTCCCAGGGACCTGACAACACAATATACCTGCTAGAAGAGCTGTGAAAAACTTCCTGAAACCTGATGAAATCCCAGACAAGATTGAATTTCTGGAGTCAGCTCATCTAAAATACTATAGAATATGTTCATGTAATAGCCTCAACTGCTGCAGCTACAGGGCCTGAAGATTGAAAAGGATAAGAAGGAAAGAGACCACTCAAATGAGACAGATAGATTAAAAAATTATATGCTGTCCCTCAAATTTTAATGAAAGCATTGAGATTTCAATCTTTTCGTGTTTTTCTGTTTCACACATAACTGTGATTCTTTTTTTAGGCTAATTCAGTAACCATCTTTGTGTTGGCAGAGAATTTTATCTTTATTTTTTCAGTCTTAGTGTATGCATAGTGAAAATATCCTGATATATCAAGGACGGGTCTGATAAATTTATCAGAGATTAGATTCAATTATCGAATAAAAAAACACAATAAAGTCTCACAAGAATAAAATTGTTAATTTTTGTTGCAACTTCACAAATAGGTATATTTGAATGGTTATAAGGAGGAATTCTTGAAATGAATGCCCAGAGAGGCTAAACAGAAGTCTAAGCAGAGGCAGAAGAGTTTATTCTCTAAGCTTCAGGCATGTTGCCCAGATATATCTGCCCCCCTACTGAACTTCTGATCATTTTATCTGAGCATTAAGCCACTGGGCACACCACGGCCTCCAAGGAAACTGTGGGTTCCAGAGAATCTATTGAAAATCTTTGTGTATTGACATACTTGCATGCAACCTGACTGGAATAACTTGGTCCAGAAAGATCTCTGCAAAACAGAGAGCATCTGAAGGATCTACTACAGTGACAACGTTATACTGCTACTCTGTAGCCCTATTTCTGATACTTTTCTCCAGAAAGCTTTAAATGTAGATACTCCTGCAGTTGATGTCTTGAAACTGGAAGCTGCAGAGTATGCTACACAGCTCCCGTGTTACCAAGGACTTGCAAAAGGTGAAGCATTGTAAGGGTACCGTGCACCAGAGAGCCTCTTCAAAATCTAAACAAATGAAGTGGCCAGAGCTCTCATTTTAAAAGGTTAAAGAGATGGATAAAAGGAGGCTCTGTCAAAAGGAATAAGTGGTCTTCTGATGTTCTGATGAGCAGCAGGAATCCATTAGGAAGAGCTTGAGCATAATTAAAATGGAGAGATTAAAAGAAATACAATAGTAGAAGCATTTAGAAAAAATAAGAAGTGCAGACATAGGTAGCTTGCAACAAAATCAAAGGAGCATATAGTAGGTGTTTTTAGTAGTTTCTTATGCAATATAGATTAGAAATGACTGTAAACCATCTAGGCAGGAGTGAATTATATAAATGCATACTTCTATCATACCTTTTCTTAGTTTGTCAGCAGAAAAATTAAGATATCAGTGCAAAATGCATGTATCAATGGCATAAGTAAAACAAATTTACTGAATATAAGAAATGTAAAGAAATGTTCAGAAAAAATGCTAGAAAATCTGGAACACAGATTTAAAACTTGGCTTTATTTAAAATTTTATTGAGTAATTTAAGTTGAATTTGTAAAAATATTACCTCAGCCAAGCATGTTCACAGTCTGTAAACTGTGGACATAAACAATGGCATTGAACTGATGGGAATTTAATGTCAAAGCATAAGCCTGACTAAATTAAAAGAAAATGGCATTCTATTTATGAACTCAAGATACAGCAAATATTAGAATCTGTCTTTAAACCAATGAATGCATCCTCAGATTTGCTGAAGCTCAGTCAGTCACAATAATGAGCTCAATCATCAGCTGATTTATTCTCCTAAAGGTTGATTTTAAAAAACACAAGTTATGTATCAGTTTCAGTACTTCATAATTCTTACCCAATTTATTTATATTTAAACAATATAATTTCCTTTATACCATCACTACTTGAGAAGATCTGACCTCCATATATGTAGAAAGAGACTGGAATTGCTAGGAACACAAAATTAATGAGGGCATTTGCAACAAATTTACATTAAGTGAACCAGGGGGCTATATGCTTTTTTTCATTAAGACATTAGCACATGCAAAAATCACCAATTTAAGAGAGATTAGCTTTAAAAAATCCACTAAACAACTGCAAGCATAACTGCAATCTTCTATTTTTTCTGTACTGCTTGGTCTTATTGATAACATGGAATATACTCAAGAAACTCTACATGTGTCTCTCCACTAAAGCCATAATACAGATGCATTCAGACTGTGGCAGGCCCTGAGACTGGCTGTCCACTGTCCCCTCACTGATATAGCTTCCCTTGCCCATTACTTTTTTGTTTGTTTGTTTCTAAATACAGCTGTTAATTGTTTTAACCTTTGGCTGATTCCCTTGAACTCAGGAAATTTGTATTTTATTACAACTAAGCTAAAAACAATTTTAAAATCTATTCTTATTAATGCAGTTACAACAGCGTAAATTAGATGTTTAAGAATATTCAGAAATCAGTCTAAATCTTACGTCAGCTGGTCTAATTCATGACATGTAAACGTCAGAATTTCTGAAAAGCTGATGACATGCTGCTGTCATTAAAATGGGGCCTCCTTCTTAGAATTGTATGGCTGCTTTATCCTAAGTATCATTCTGTAGTCACTGCTTTACAATATTTAACATAATATTTCATAGTAAATAGAATTTAATAGCAAATCAGTTCAAGGATGAAACTGTACTTGGTAAACCTACTTTATATTGCATCACTGAACACTGTAGGAAAGACTGTCACAGCCAGATATCCCTTTATTTTAATTTATGCATTTGTAATAGCATCTGTAAAACTAATGCAAAAAATGCAAATTATGATCCAGTTATTAACAAGACAAGTTTGGATTCTTGTGTCTGTATCTGCCGTCTCTCCCCCAAGATAAATATGACTTTGGAGAACTTACACAGCAATTACTCCATGCAGCTGTCAAGACATTTTGCAAAAGATCCTTTGTAGATGGAGACAGTGCAGTAGTAATAATAATAATAATAATAAAAATCCAGATTACAAACTATTTAAAGAAAAAGACCAGACTAGAAAGCAATGAGAAAGCAATGCACATTTAGACTGAATTTATAACAGGGTCATCAGATTAAATGCACATCAACCAGGGGTCTCATTACAGTCTGTGGCAGAAGTCCACATGAAAGACCCCTCAGAGCTGCCCATTAAGTATCTTCAGAGTCTGAACTTCTTTCTTACAGTTCCAATTTAAAATTTACTGTTGGTACCTTTCAGCTCCAACTTCTGCCCCAACCATGTCCTGCAGCTCAGAAGTAAAGCCAGTTACACATCTGCTTCCCAACTAGCATTTCTCTAGCTAGAAACAAAAGCTACATGGAGAGCACAGCAGTTTCTCTGTGGTGCTTTGATGGGAGGGTCATACCTATTGACATTCCCAGGCATGCCTGTTCTAAAGCCTCCAAGCTGTTCATGCAAATGAAGAAAGAATCTACAAATTACTTTTTTTGTCTTTCGTTTGTATTCATGAGTGGGCCCCACAGTCAAATACCTTATTGCCTGACTTCCTTCGGCATCCCTCAGTTAAATGGGAGTTGCTGCTCCCAAGCAGATTTGAACAGCATTAAAACTGAGTTATTCCCCAGTTTGCTACTATGATTCCTGTGCTGTTCAACAGCATAACTCCAAATCTGTTTACTTGGATGGACTGTTTAAAATTCCATGCTCGGTTTCCTGTCTGGGACTGCTACATCCTAATTATTAGATTAAACCCCAAAACTGCTACTGTCACTGCCTTCTGCAGCAGATCTGTAAATCTATAAAACAGTTTTACTGCAAGTGCACAAACAGGTGATGTTCCAATACAAGCTGAATGAACACTTTGCTTTAAATAATCCCACTTTCCTTATCTATAGCTATATAGTGAAGTATTTGGGCTATGCTGTTTAGCGACAATCTCTATTATGTTTCCTTATATATGATAAGATTTATCAGTGTCTGAAGAGCAAGAAGTACTAAGACTGGAGATGGTGTCTCCTTTGAACCTGTGATGCCTGGAGCTGAACAGTCACAGCTGCTTTTCCACAGGCCCATGGTATGGGTGGTGATCAGCTCTGAGGTGTCACAGGAGCATTACTGCCACAGATGGGGGTTTGTTTTTGTTTTGGTGATATCTGCAAGTCTGAGAGTTACACTCCACGGTAAATTTCAGTTCTGATTTTGGACTTTCCAGACGTTGTTTATTTTAGAGGTTCATGGACTACTTCTACTTTTGCTTTTATGTCAAGCTCACGGGTAGCAGCAGCCCCATCAATTTCAGCAATCACCTTAGCTGCTGCCAAGGTATTATCCAGTGCCCTATTGGGTTTCGTTCCGGCGCGGCCTCCGCTGTTGCTGTGTGGTGTAGCCGCGGTGACTCCGGCAGCTCGGAGNTGCGCTTCTGGGGACAGGGACGGGAGAGGGGATTGGGGTGCGGTCCGTGCACCCTGCGCTTCTGGGGATGACGGTGGCTGCTCGCGCGGTGCTCCCGGTCCCTTCATCCCCTCCGGGAGCGGCCTCACCGCGTCCCTGGAGAGGCCTCGGGAGCTCCTGGCCAGTCCGGTGTCGGGCCGGCGGCGTTGTGGGCCTGTAGGGGCGGTGAGCCGACCTTGCCTTTAAGAACTGCATTTCCTCCCGGGAGGGTTCGCGTCCTCTGGGCCTTCCCGGCAGGGCGGGCGTGGGGAAGCGCGGTCCGCGTGTGGCGCAGGTGGGAGCTGCGGCCGCCTGGGATTTCCCGAGGTGTTCAGAGTAGTGTCGTCTTTGACACCATTTTTTTTTTCCGCAGCCCTAAGCTCTGATTTTATCACAGAGAACTGGATTTACTAAAGTTTCCGTTTGTTGATGGGCATTTATTGTGAGGCAGGAAAGCCCCCTTGTTTTAAGGTGTTTCTTTTGGATGCAGTTAAATAGCATGTTATTTCATAAAGCCTGTCAGTTCTGTTCAAACACTTTCTTACTGAAAGTAGCGTAACTTAGAGTAGATTTACTGTACTTTGTACATTCCTGAGTGGTGTTCCCTCTCTGTGCAGTATGAAGGGATAGAGAAGGAAAGCTTCTGGCCGCTCCCTGGTGTAAGCATTCCAGTGATCTCATGGGAGGAAGAAGAAAATCGCTTTTATTACATTGTACAAATTACATGAGGCTCTTGTCAGAAACCCAGATAGAAGTTTGAATGGGGATATTTTTCTGCAAAGGTACAGAGCTAATCTTGGTTTCCTAGCTGCAGAGTTCTACTAAGTAGGCATTTTGACAGTAGTCACTATATAAGATTTCTTGCAGCATTTTTTGTGCTCTTCTGGTTTTGTTACAGCATGTACTGGCACCAAGTAATTTTGTTACTGAAGTGGGTGAAATTGATAACGTTATTGAAAGTTAAGGGCTTTCTTAGATATCAGTTCATGGTCTTTTAAGTCTTTACCATTCTGTATACTTCTGTCTTCCCTTTCATGTTTTACTCAGCCTTATTAGTGCATGGTGTCTCTGATGTCTTTTCAGCCAAAGTTACGAAAACCTCAAGGAGGGAAGCAGGAGAAAAAAGTTATCCATCCCTACAGCAGAAAAGCTGCACAGCTTGCAAGGGAAGTACACAAACAGGAGAAGAAAGAAAAGTAAGTTGACTGCAAAACCTGTGTACAGACCTAACAATAACATTACAAAGGATACTTTTTGTTTGTGGTAGTGGACATGGACTGTTATGCTGATATAACCATAACAGAGAGGCCTGCAAAACTTTATACTGCTGCTGGGCCACGGACAGGTTTACAGGCATTAAATCAGGTTATACAAAATGTGTTCTTCTGCTGCTTGATTTCAGGTGTTGTCCTCACAAGTTAGATTTCTTGCCTTTGGTAATCTGAATAGCATGGTGCTGGTGATTTCATGTGAGGTCAGTCACCCGGTTTGGCTTTACTTCAAGTTCAGTAAGAATTCTGCTTAGAGTCTAGCTGCTTCTGCTAAAACGCTGAGTTAATAGAAAAGAAAAACCAGAAACCTTCTAGCAGAAAACAGACTTCTGAATAAAGCTATATAGTTAATTCATCTTTAGTGTTTTTTTGCTGTTCCATGGCAAGTTTGTTTTTCTGCTTTTACTTCCCCCTCCCACAAAGGGAAAAGACAGCTGGTGAAGACTGGCCTGTAAGTTACTTTTTCTCAGCTTGTTCATTGTTTTGCATAAATATGTTTATTTAGGAAGTTACTAAAGCTAGCTTAGAGCATTTTTGGTCTAAGTATAGTATAGCACTATATAATGCTGTATAAATTGTGGTGTCTGGATGGACCATGTGAGCTGAGCCCAAATACTCATTTGTCTGAAGGTGTTAAATTGGAAACTCCTGGTCTGGTGACTGTGCAGTTTTGTTGTTGGGATCGCTGTCCAATCTTGTCCACAGCAGTTGCATTGTTGCTTTCACTAGAGGAGGGCCTTTGCTGCCCCAGTGGGGTCATGCAGCCTCCAGCAGAGATGCTGCAAGAATTCACAAGTAGCATGTGTTGAGGATTGGGTAGTTTCTTAATGTGCAAGAAGTTTCCCTTGCTGTTTTGTGTTTTTTCTGTGCTGTCTGACTATTGATTGTAAATTTTTATTGAAGATTATTTTCCTACTGCTAAATTGACCACTTTGTCCCTTAGTTCTCTCACCTGAGCCACTCACAGCTCTTAATCACAAAAGATGACTTAATCTTACTTGATTCTTAGTGCTTGCATTTGTAACTTCACCATACAGAAAGACATGCACTAGAAAAGGTGGTGAGGGAGGGATATTTACTGATGATTCATTATGACATGGCACACTCAAATGTTTTAGTGACAGTCTCCTGTGGTTAGAGTTACACTGACATGGACACCAGTGCTGATGTTTCTTCTTGGAGTGCTACTTTTTGTTTCTCTTGCAACAGCAAAAAGTTGAAAGGCCCTGCTGAAACTGAGATAAGACAATATCCACTCTCTCCCCTCATCCATCCAGGCAGTTGTTTCATCCTAGAAGGCAATGAGGTTGGTCAAACATGACTTACCTTCAGTAAATCCGTGCTGCCTGCTCCTGATCACCTCCTTGTCCTGCATGTGGATAGAGATGGCCTCCAGAATGATGTAGTCCATTTCTTTTGTAGTGATTTAAGTGGGGCTGACTGACCAGTAGTTCCCTGGGTTCTCCTTCTTGGAAGATCAGGATGACATATGATTTCTTCCAGAACCACAGGCACATCTCCTCATCTCCATGACGTGTCAAAGATAATTGTGAGTGATTTAGCCGTGGTGTCTGTCAGCTTCCTTTTGCACTCATGGCTGCATCCCTCAGGGCTTTGTGGATGTCAGGTTTGCCTGGGCGTTCTCTAACTCAGTCCTCCTTGGCCAAGGCAGTCTTCCTTCTGACATTCCTTAATCCTGGTCATAGATTCCTGGGGGCTGCTCTTGGCAGAGAAGGTTGGTGCAAAGAAGGCGTTCGGTATTTCTGCCCTCTCTGTTGCCAGGGTCCCCCTCAATTCAGTAAGAGGCCCACATTAGCCTTAGTTTTCCTTTGGTCACTGATGTATTTGAAGAAGCCCTATCCTTGCTTTTTCAATCCAGGCTGATTGTAAAAGATGCGGCCTTTCATTTTGCATAAGAAAACCATTTCACCAAGAATAGTGTGTTGACCATCCACAGCATACTGTGATGGCAAAATGATTTTATATCTTCATATCTTGCAAATAAGATTTCTACATCTTATGCTTCTGGGGTCTGAAAAGTTAACTAACACTCTGTACTTTGTACATCACTTTTGTTGTGGTGTTCTAAAAATCAGTTGCATTAAAAACATCCTCCAGTTGTCTGTATTCTATTTTCTGTATTGTCTTGGCTTGAAGAGCAATTTAATTTGAAAGACATAAATAATGTTGATTATTTTTTTTTCCTTTAGTGTTTTTAGAAGATGTAGGAGTTCCAGTTTCTTTTAAATCTCTATTTTCTAAACTATCAGCTTGGTAAATTCTTAGGGTTTTTTTTTAAATATTGGGAATTAAATATGTGTTGAACTTTTTATTGTAATTACTTAGCTTTCAGTTTCTGTAATATAATGGTGAGGCTTGGATGCACTTTGCATAGCTCTGAAAAAGACAAGATAAATTTCAGGTGCTGTGAATGGAGGAAAGCTTTCCACTCCTACACTCTTGGGAAGAAGAAATAGCTGCTGTCAGTTTTGTTCTTCTGCATTGCTTCTGCAGGTCTAATAAACGTCTTTAAACCATTTTCCAAATTGCTTCTATTGAATGACAGCCCTGTTCCTTGGTGGAAGGTTAATACATCTTTTGGTGGTAAATAGGAGAGGCTGCCTTGTAATTTCTACAGAATTTTCTTCCTTAGTCCCGTCTAAAAATCTGGCACTTATTTGACCAGGCTTGTTATTGTGTAGAAGTAAGTTTTCTAAAGTATGAATAGGACACAAAACTAGAAAGAGAATTCTCAATCTGATCTCACCAGGCCTGAGTGAAGGGGATAGTTTCTCTGGACAGGCTAGTGCACTTCTGCAGAATGGGAAAACAGGGTTAGAGTAGTCAGTGAATGTATGAAGTCTGTAGAGTTCGTGTGTACTACTTTATTAAGCTGTGGTTGCCAGAGGATGCTGTAATTCTGGCTGTGTAAATTTTTGCAGTAATACTTTTTGAACATACATTTTATCTGTTGATTACTATTTAACACAAAGGTGTAGGGTGTTGGAAGCTCATGAAAGGCATGTTACTAGGGGGTGAGAATATCTTTTATAGAAAAGTATCAGTCAGTGTTTTTGGGTTTGTATGGTTTGTTTATTATGTTTTGGTTTGGTTGGGTTTTGTTATTTTTTTTTTCCGTTTGTACTTGTCTGGAGACAGGATTCAGGACTGGAGACAGTTTAGGCTTCTATTTGCTTATGAACTTTTTTATAGGATGGAGGTGAAGAAATAACTACAGGGAATGTTCCTGTTTCTGTTATACAGGAAGGAAAATTGCATGAAGTTAGAAGATGCATATTCAGTATCTTTTGCCCAAACGAGATAGTAAAAAAGGGTAGATATTATCCACAAGGAATTTCAATATTTAAAATGCAGCACTGGGCAAAAGGAGGGAGAAGTTCTGCATTAAGTTGCAGAAGTCTTTTACAGGCTCCACTGTCCACTCTTCAC
This sequence comes from Cisticola juncidis, assembly GCA_013400215.1. NCBI lineage: Eukaryota > Metazoa > Chordata > Aves > Passeriformes > Cisticolidae > Cisticola > Cisticola juncidis. The sequence continues at coordinate 187,127 of VXBR01002074.1, read as the reverse complement.
TGCAGGCATTCATAATGAAATATGACAGCAGTTATAAGTTTACTGTCCAGAAATATGACAGCAGTTATAAGTTTACTGTCCAGAAACTCTGACTGCACTACAAAAAAACAATCTTAACCATAATAAGAGGAGACAGACCAATTGCTTTTAGAAAATGGGCTACAATCTTAAATCATCGTGTTGACTTAAATTACACCTTTTTTCTTGCCTGCATCCCTCTCCTCGCAATTCTCTTCAAGGTCTAATGAGCAGCAGCAACTTCCAGTGTATTACTACCAATTTATTCTCTCTTAATCTACATGTGAATCCTTATTCCTTTAGGCAGCTTGTTTGCTCTGTTAAATAATTACAGAGGTGTTTTTGTGAGACAGCAATAGCTGCTTCACTGGCAGTAGCAGAACACTGACTTTTCTACGCTTAAGGAAACTCGCACCATAGTGGGAAATTCCTGAAACTTCTGTAGTAGTGCTGTACCAACACCAGTGATGTTTTCCAGCAACTGCAGAAATACCTATCTGTTTTGGTAACTAAAGCTAATCTAGTGGTGCATTTTTTTTTTCTGTCTTTTATTCTCCTGAGTCACAATAGACCCTTTCTATTGTGCATGCCCAATAAATTTCTGGGGAGTCAGTGCATTTTCAGTACAAATAAGCCAGTCTAAAACTGACATGGTTTCAGATATGAGAGCTAAGGAGTTTTTACAGTCATGGGGTGTGAAGTAGTATTTGTTAGTATTCAGGAGTAGTGTTTGTTAGTAAATAACAAGTAATAGTAAATACTTGTTAGCATTTAGAGTAAAACAGTTGAATACAATATCTGAGATAAAGAGCTGCTGATAGAACACGTAGAATTTACTAAGTACAAGTAGACATCAAGAAAACCATAATCATTCTTATTAATAACCATTGCCTAAGCAGATGATTTCTGGAAGGTGAGTGAAGAAGAAAATCAAGAAACAACAGCCTGCCACATGATTGTATCCCTGGCCTTTCCCTCTCCTTCCCCTAAGCAAAAGCTATTACTCATTGTGTGGAAGGAGAGGAAGTTTCTTTGACTCACCTGATTTGATTAGCCTCTCTGCTAATGCTATTGTCTTCCAGCAGTCACTGAGGTGAGGTTTTTATGAAAAGTACATAAGGCAACATCCAAGCCTATCATTCATTATTTCTCATACTGAAATTAGTTCTGTGCAGCAGGAGACTGAAGGTTTTTCTTCTAGATGAAAATGGTGGTTCTGTACTTCACTGCTTTGATAAGTAAATGATTTCGAGGCCCTAGCAGGTGCAAATGGCAGTTTGTAGTGTTTTAGAATGTAGATATGTGACATGATCCTGTTTAGTCAGCTTTCCTAGATGCCTTGTAGTTTTCTCCATGGCAAAGCTTTGCATACAGGCTTGCCTCACAGTGTTGCCTTGCAGGGTTCCCAGCAGGGATTATTGCTGGTGTGGAGTTCCACTGTATGTGTCCTTTTCTTGGATGCTGTTACCATCCACAGCTCCCTGCTGTAAGTCCTCTGAAGATAAAAGCCTGCCCAGCTTTAATTGAAGGCTTCTTCTACACATGCTGGCGTATCCATAGAAGTAAAAATTCCTGTAATATGTTAGTGGAATTCTTAGCAGCTCATACATGCTGTGCATTTGCTTGTGCATGGCTTTTAGACAGACTGCAGAGGATGAAATACTTCTTGAAAAACCTAATCTTGATTTTATAATGTAGGTTTGTGGACAAGTGTCACTGGTATGTGTGTCTCTGGAAAGTAAGAGTGTATCTTTTGACCTCCGTTCTTGTGGTAGGTGGCAGACTTCTGTGCTCCGAGTTACTTCCGTTAGGTCTAAAATGCTCATTTACATTTTACAGAGTAAAAGGAATTTAATGAAGGAACACAATAGCTTTGAACTGTGATGAATTTTATTTATTCTTTGTCAGTTATAGCCTTCATGATTTACTTAATCCATTACCAATTTAATAATAAGAAGAAGTCAGCTTTTTCAGAGTTCCTTTAGTATATACACTGAATATGCATAGCTAGCATATTTTTTCCAGTGACAAATTTTATACTTACCCCAATAATGTCTTGTTTTTCTTTCTGGAAACAACAGAACATTGTGACGTCCTTTGATTCAAAGCAAATCTGACCCCTTGAGGACCAAAGAGCATGAGACATGGGCTTTCCTGTTAGAGAACTTGTCTTTTTGAGAACTCCTAATTAGGATGAAAACTAATCCCAAATAGAACTGTGTACCAATATCCCATAGACTACAGAAGGCTTTTGAGTATCCTGCCAGAGATTCAAGTGGAGACAGAGTTGGGGTTTTTTAATCTTCTTAAATGAAGTTGTTAATTTTGGTTTCTGAAGACATTAACTTACTGTTCGCGAAGCACAAACTTTAATTATTACAAGTTTTAAGGTAACAGAATCGTATTTTTGACATTGCATGCTTGATTTGCAAGAATGCAGTGCAGTGAAATCTCCTAACTCATTAATCATACCAGAAGAATATCAGAAATACTTGAGGAAATTGTGACAATGCAGCTCTTGGGTGAAATTCCTTTTGCTGCACTCTGAGAAAAATGTTGTGGCTTTTTTTTTCCAATAAACTGTTAAGCTTAGTAGGTAAAATGGACAAATTTCAGCTAGTAGTTTTACCAGAAAGTAGATCTTTTGGATGAAACAGAAGAAGTTTTACATTGTTTGGAATTTGTAAAGTATCTCTAGTTGGAATTCTACTTTGACTGTCATTGTGACTGAAACAAACCCCAGCTTTTTGAGAATAAAATTAAAGTTGTTATTTATATGGTACTCATTCCTAGCTAACATAATCTGTTTTTTGTCTGCTAGGTTGAAGACTGATAAAGCTTTGCGTTTAAGTATTATTGGTAAGCAGAATCTTCTATTACTGAGTAATATTCAGTTTCTTAGTAGAGATTTTAAGTTTTACCAAATTTTTAGATGTCCAATTAGAACTTCTTTTTCTATAATCTGATTTTGCAGTCTTCAAGTAGACTTGGTTGAAATACTGAAATATCTGATATGTCCACTTAATATATACAAGACTGAATTTGGGGCTGAGCATAGCTAATCTTTACTCAGTGTACATAACAGCAGGGCAATATAGACCAAATGAATGAATCTGTACACATATTTATTGTGTTTGATCTCCAAGCTTTTTGTAATTGCTTGTAAAAGAAGATGATATATGTAGGTTAAAAGATAGATTTAGCAAGTAAATAAAATATTAGCAAGTAAATTCAAAACTTTGAGACAGAATCTGCAATATTTTTCTCTTCCCTATGATTGATCCCCCACCTTTTCAATTTAATATGCTTAAAAGCAGCTGTGACGATCAGAACTCTTACTCAGCCACTGTGTTGGTTTTTTCCCCTTTCTAAGTTTCCTTCCTAAGCAATTGATATAGTAATATTTTAATTAATTTCCAGTAAAACAAAGCCTAAAATCTTTTTTTGTTCCTGTAAGGAAGGTATAAAATAAGAGATTATGTGGGAATGTTTCTGTTATAGCTGCCTTCGTACCTGGTATGCACAGTATCAGAGTCTGTAATGCCATTCAAAATTTTGAAAATGGGGGGGGGGTGGGGCATTTAAAAAACTTGAAGAAACTTTAATCTGTATTGATGCTACAGTGGTAGTGTAACCATTAATGTTAAATTTATTCTTATAGGAGAAAAGCTGCAATGGTTTCAAAGTCACCTTGACCCCAGTAAAATCGAGTACACCAAGAAGGAAGCTGGTGAACTAATTGAAAAGTAAGATTGGTGTTAAAAACAAGATTAAAAACCTTGACTTGTCTTTAAAAATAATGTGGTGATGACTCCAGGAGGAACTTCTATTTATTACTATTAATAATATCAAGTCATTGATTTTGATGCCATTGACAAATATTGCGAGACATGTATAGTTATATTAGAAATATGCAAATAAATCGTGTTATAGTTTCTTTTTCTAAAATTATAGAAGTATATCCCTGGTTTTGTAGTGTGTGGAGGACTTTAAATGATTTGTACAGTAGTAATCACATGCATTTACTTGTTGGGTTATTCTATGACACCTGAACATGCAGATTTCATACTGCTTACTCCTTGAGTCTCCAATAAATAAAAAAAAAATTAGAAAATAGGTACATTTAGTAAAATAATTTATCAGAGTAATTCTGATTTGCATTTTTTTTATGACTGCATCTAGCTTTTATGCATTTTATTTCTTTCAGTTATATGTGTCGATTCAATGCGGAATTGGAGCAGATTGAGTTACAAAACAGTATTAAAGGCAGACAAGGAAGACAGCATGGTTCACGGGAAACTGTCATCAAGCAGACAATCGAACGTGAAAGACAGCTCTATGAGGGCTATGGAATAGGTACGTAAAAGCATTAGAAAGAGTTCAGTCCTCACACCTGCTCACAAGGCCGGAATCTAAGCAAACTTTCTAGGCATTGTCTGTATTTTTCCCTTTAAAGAAATGACCTAAGTGCGAGGTGCTTGTACCCTGCTGAGGCCACGGTGAAGAAAAAGAGAAAAAAAGACAGTGGAAATCTGACTTGCATGTTCTACTTTTACCTTTGTGCCCCTTCGTGAGGACTGTCTTCAGTGCAGGCATATGTAACCTGTTCCTGAAACTAAAGTGACCTTTTAATGCACCTGCCTTGAACTCACCTTGTGCTCAGCAGCTTGTTTAGACCTTCATTTGCTAGCTGGAACTAGTCTGAAGGGAAGCAGCAATGCTTTGGTGAAATAAGGAAGAAAGACAAAGGGATAATAAAAGTGCAAAAAGCAGAGAGTTGTTTGGCAATAGTCAATAAAGCATTGAAGTGTTTTTATTTTGCTTTAACCAATAATGTGCATGTTGAAGCCGAGTGGTGAACTTGGCTTTAATGTTAAAGTGTTATCCGGACATAATTGGTCCTTCCAATAGTAAAATATGTCATGGGAAACATGAAAAATTTACATTATTCTGTAGTTAGGATACAAAGCACAGCAAAGTTTGGGTTGTGTGTCATATTCCTTGGTCACCTATCCCAGCTGGGTCCCCTCCCAGTTCCTTGTGCACTCTCTGCCTCCTCACTGGTGGGCTGGAATGAGGAGCAAAAAGGACCTTGGATCTGTGCAAGCCCAGCTCAGGAATAATGAAAACATCCCATTTTCATCAACACTCTGAAGAAAATTAACTCTACCCCAGCCAAAATTTGTGTTGTACAAATCAAAAAAATTAATGGATTAAAAATTTTGCCAGTGCAGCCTGCACAGGCAGAGGATTTAGGAATATCTGTATGACTTCACGCATAATCTTTGATGTCTTAAAAGAAGGAGGAAAAAGTAATAGGAAAATAGATTCTGTGATTGTCATCAAACAGCTCAATTGTACAAAGTATCCTTTTGTTTTTTGCTTTTAAATTTTAGTTCTTTTTTGCCTTACTGCTTTATGGAAAGCTGACAGAAAAAGGCAGTGCAGCTAGAGAAAAAGATGTCAAATGCACAAACACAACATGAAAATAATGAAGAAGCTAGAAATACTGTAGGCAAAATTTGAGGTTATTACAGAATTAGTAAGTAAAGCATTCAGGGAGCACAGTGCAACTTCACATTATTAAATAGACTTTCAAATCATTCATTATTTGTTATCACAGCTGCTGCAGGTTTTGCTCTGTCTAGGACAGTATTCATTCAGAGAAAGTAGTTGCTGCTAAGTACTATAGCAACTAAATACTGTAATTAGAGATTGGGCATAAATGGAAATCAGCTGGAAACAGGGCTTTTATGCCTCTAGCTCATTATTAATCCTAGAAGCTTTAGGGAGTGGAGTTTTTGTAACTGACTTAGATTTGTTGTATTTTTCCCCCCTGTTCTTGGATTCAGTTGTTTCTTGTATGCATGTGCAGTTGCTATGAAGAGACTGCATAATATGTATTCTTTTCATTTAGGAAAGTCTACTAAAATTTGATGCAGTCTATTTATATCATAGAATCAATTAGGCTGGGAAAGACTTCCAAGCTCATGAAGTCCAACCTTTGACCAAACACTGCCATGTCAACTAGACCATAGCACTAAGTGCCCCATCCAGTTGTTTTTTGAACACTTCCCGAGTGATTCCTCCACCACTTCCTTGGGCAGCTCATTCCAGTGCTTAACCACCCGTTAAGTAAAAAAAAAAAATCTGTCCTGATTTCCAACATGAATCTTCCCTGGGTGTAGCTTGAGGGCATTTCCTCTTGTCCTAGCAAGGATATATGTGAATGAAAAACGAATCCTTTACAAAATGTAAAAATGTATTTACAAAAGTGGTAGACATCCCAAAATACTGTAAATTTTAGTCTTTTCTTAAACTCTAGCTGTACAGGGAACATTATCAGTGATGTTGAGGTTTTGCAGCTCCTTGTCACTTACTCCTTAAATATCTCTACAATAGTTTCACTCCAGTTTTCTCTTCCTCTTCTTTTCATTTTTGTGTATTTGGGTTTTTTTGTTTAATCTGGTCTTACATGTTTATAGCAAAGCTATTGAAAGGCAATGCTAGATATTTATTTATTTGTAAAAAACAGAGTTAGCATGCTTTCAGTGGAAAACATCATAATTGTTTCATTTGAATATCATCCATTTTTGATAATTTTGTGTGTAATTACCTTGCATGTTCTCTCAGATGCATAATATTAATCTTGGGGAAAAGTGGCTTTTAAAACTAAATACACTAGTTTTATTAAATAGTTCTGGAGGCTTCACATTACAGGAAAATCAATTTAATTCAGTTGAAAGCAATAACACTTCCATGTATCTGCTAATGTAACTTCTGTACTACTCATTAGCTGCTGTTTTCCATAGTGATCATTATTGTATAGTATAATAGTATAACTGAATAATTTTTGCCTCAAGAGCATCTACAGTTTCCTTCTTTTTAACAGGCTGTTTGTTCTTCCTCAAAAGAAAGAAAAGTAAAACTATCTGAAAGGGTCAGAAACATTAAAAAATGTTTACGTAAATCTTTCACTGCTGTTTTGCTAAACACATAAATTGTTGAATACTTTGTCTTAGAAAAGCCAGGCAATAATTTACTCCCCAAAATACTCTCTTCATTTCTTTCTCACTAACTCCTGTTACATTTTTCTCTCTTAGATTTTTTCTATTTTTAGTTGAGAAAAACACACTCCTGTGACTTAACTTTTTAAAACAAATGAAGGAGTTCATAAGCAGCAGCAAAAACCATTACATTGGTGCTTGCTAAGGAGATGCAGCTGAGTTAAGACAAGTGTTACTAATCCAGCATTATGTAGAAAATCAGTTACTGTGCAGTATATAATTACTTTATTTCTTCGCACAGTTCTATTCTTAATCTGGCAACTCAGTAGTTTTCATTGTGTAACATGTTGTAAACACACATCTAAGTGTAGCTTAAAAATTTTGCCACTGCCAAAGCAGTAAAGATGAATTCAGTGCCAAATCTCAGTTTGTCACAGAATCTTCTCTCTTCAGAGTGCCTGCTTTCTCGTGATGGTGGTGAGTCCTGGATGGTATGCTCAATAAAACCATTAGGGTATTCTCTTTGAAAAAAGTCTGCATACCTTAAAACCATTAAATGTTAAAAAAAAAAAAAAGAGAAAAAGAAATGAAGCGGCTTCATTTGAAAGTCTTGTCATTTAGTCCTGGTTTGTCTGACAAGAACACTGAACTGTATGTTGAATCAGTGCTTTGATAAAAGGAACAAATACAAATCTCAGCATGGTGCCACTTCTGCCAAACTCACTGTTTACATCACTGCATGCACTGCTAGAGGCAAAGGGAATAGCATTGATTGCTCCTTGTAAACTACCTGGGAAAAGGAAAGATCTTCTTTCCCCTGTGGGAGCTGGGATGTTCCAGTGTTAGGCATTGTGCTGCCATGAGCGCAGTTCAAGGGACTGCAAAGAAAACAAGAGCAACCATGGCTTTGTTTCAAGGCTTTATTGGGAAGGATAGACCTAATGTGGCATGGAACCGAGGAATCAGCAGACCAAAAAAGCATTAGGTAAATGTTTCTCTGCCTTGCCTTGCTCAGCTGTCAGCAGTATTGCCTCATCTGTTTACTGAAGAGCAGTCTGCAGAAATCACTGTAATTGTTATCAAAACATTTTGCATATGTTATTGTTCCTCAGCTGGTAACTTCATAACCAAGTGTGAAAGGAAGAAATAGTTTTCTGAATAGTAAGGACTGTCTGGCCACAGAGATAAATGGCACAGGTATCATCAACCTATGTTTTGTAGTACCAAAATCCATAATCCTGCATTGATAGCATGATCTCATTTCTTACTGTAAAACTTGAGGAAATTGATAGATGAACAAAGGCAGAACTGTTTGTTCAAGGACAATATAAAAGTTGGTGAAATGTCACAATTTTAAGAGCTAAAATAAAGTGGACTTAATGTTATAGAGGTAGAAACCATCTGTCTTGTTGAGAGGCCTCCTGGCTGTGAAATCTGTACAGTTTACATAGACAGTAATGAGGTGTTTTATACTGTAGGAAGGTATCAAGGCTCCTAAGGTATAAATCTCCATAAATTAGTGGTGATATTAAACACAGGCTGCTTGTAACACTGCAGGATGGACCCAGAAAAGAATGACATTGAATTGAGGCAAAGCAGATTTGGCATCCTATGTAAAAATCTGCCTAAGTTTATAAATTACACTCTAGTAGGAAGATTTTGGCTACTTCAGGAGGAAAAAAGCAAAATTCTCTGTTCCACTCAATGCAAAATATTTGCCTTTCTTTTTACTAGCAAAGGTAATACAGATTTGTATTACTTGTTTTATTTATTTGTATTATTTTTATTATTATTATTTATAGTATGTATATATACGTATGGCAATTTTCTTTTAGAGCAGTTTGATTGTAATGGAAAGGAGGTATGTAACCTTTTTGGTTTGAGGCCATTTAGCTCACATTTCTTCCTTTGAAATGAGACTCACCTGAATAATGTGACACATCTAACAGAATTTAATTTCTTTCCTATTAGAAATCCCAGACATCATGAACAGAAAGCATCTTAAGTTTTTCAGGTAGGTTTTTATTATCAGTAATAATATTTTGATGCAAAAGTTTTTGAAAGTTCACCCACTGTATGTCTTTTCTCGTAAAAAAAGGAACTTACGCAAAACTGCCAAGGAATTAGTAATTTGAAAAAGCAGAGTAGGGATGGCACTGCTATTTTGGTATTTCTTAGCTGTTACCAGCTGAACGCTTGTGCCAGTTACTAATTAGAGCATTGGAAGATTTAGATTCAACAGTTAAAATGCTATTTCTGTAACTTAAGTAACTTTTTTTCTCAATATTCTTAGATAATATTTTACCTAAAATGCTGACTTCAGCTGTTCACAGTAGTGTTGGTACATGTGTGTATATACTAGTTGAAAATCTGAAATGAATTTGCAACTTGCATCCAGTTAGAAGATCTGGGAGCTGTGAAACTTGCTACTGATTCATCATTTTGTATGTCCTAGTAGTAGATCGAGTGTACATTTTTGTTGACAGCTCTATCAAATTAAATACTTCAAAAGGAAAAAAAAAACCAAAGCAACTTAGGAATGCTTATGTTGCAAGGAATGATACATCAGTGACTCACAGGGATGATATGTCGCCAGAAGTCATACTTACAGGATGCTGGAATAAAGCCAGAAATCCCAAAGAAGATAGTTTGCTGTATTTATAAATATGCAATTGACTTCTTGAACAGGGACATCAGATAGAAGTGTTGCTGTATTGCCTTGGTAAAGGAAAAAACATATAACTGGCAAATACTGTCTTTGCTCTTGAGAAAAATTTTCCATGATGTGCACTTACTATAATCAAGAAAGCATTCTATTAAGTGAGTACTGGGTTTGACTTATATTTAAAACAACCCTTTCTCCTTCATGCAGCTTTATGAAATAATATACACTCGCCATGTAAATTAGTGCTTACTAACCCTTTGTGTTCTCTTGAAGTCAGTCATACATCATGTTAGCATTTACCATAAACCACAAGGGACTTAAAAACAGGTGATGTTACATATGCAAATCAAGCACTCAGATGAAAAAACTCCTCTGACTTGTTTTTCTGTTGCTTACCAGACTGCAAGTTGAATTAGACAAACCTAAAAGCAGGTGGCCAAAAGTAACTGAGGGTACAATAGGTCTGTGGGAATAAAGTGAATAATTATTTTTGTTTCACATCTGAAATAATCACATCTGAATATCATATCTGGAAGTACTTACTTCTTCATAGAGAGGTTACAGCTTCTGTAGTATACAAAATTGGGTAAAATCTTATTCATACCACAGTGGGACAGAGGATAACTTAGGAAAGCAGTCTCACTTGAGTTAGCATCTTCCAAGGAACTATGAATTAAGTCTGCCATTTTTCCCTTTCTATTGGTAATTGTTTTTCATTACTTATTTTTTCTCTTTAAGAGAATGGGATGGTGATCTGAGGAAACTGCCGAACATCAAAATGAAAAAGCTCTCAGCTAGGGATGCTGCCAGCAGTCATCCTGAGGTAACAGATGCAGAAGCAAAACAAGACTTGAATGAAGAAGAGGGGGTGGGCCCTGATGAGCACCAGCTGATTCAAGAGCTGAAATAGTGAAAGGAATTGAAAGAAACCTATTTTAATTTTCACTGAATACAAAAATAAAATTTAGCTATATTTCTAAAGGCTTTGTTAGTTGCTTTTTTATTATCTGTGTACCCATGGTAAAAAGTAAACAATATTATTAGATGAAGCTGTATATTACTGGATCAAGTTTTCTAACTATGAATAAATACTGAAAATCTTAGTTCTGTAAGTTTGAATCTTGAAATCCTGACTAGGTGAGTACCTTTTCTGGCTAGATTCAGACTGGAATACTTTGTGGTCAGAAATCCTTACCTTTTCATGGTAAATGCAATAATCTGTTAAACAGAAGGAACTCTTCTCTTGTACCTTCTTTTCTTTGAGAATCTGTGTCAGGATCATAGCTGGAAATGCTTCAGTTAAGATACTGAGTATTTTATGTTTTCTGAAGGGAATTTGAAAGAGTTACTGTCCTCAGCAATCTGTATTGCAGAATTCAGATAAAAAGCCAAAGTCTGTACAGTCTTTTTTTTAATATATCTTAGTCCATATTTTTTTCTCTAACCCTTTTGTTGAGAATTGAATTGAAGCTGCTCAGGACTTTTCAATAGCAGGGTTGCTCTATGAAGCAAGTCTTTAGATGCTTTTAAATGTGTCTTTCAGGAAAGTTCTTAGCACATTATCACTTTAAAAGCTGTAAAATGAAAGAGGGAAGAAGGACAAGGGCAAAACTAGGGATAATTGCACAGCAGGCATTAAGTAGGACATCTCAGTGTGTATTAGGTTGTCTGGGCACAGAAGTCACCGTTCAGCTGAACTGTCTGTTCACATGGTAGTAGTCACAGCTCAGATGCCTGTTAATTATGTGGAAATAATTAGTCCTGTGGATGATCTTTCTAGTATGTGATCCCTAGTACACTTCTGTGTGCTAAACAATTGAGTCCTTGTCATAGTAAATAGTTATGTGGGTTTCCCAGATTTCTTTTACACATGTCCAGGTGTGTGTTTTCATAGCTGGGCAGCAGAGTTACTGACGAGTGTTAAATCTGTTAACATGTAAGTTCTTCCCTCCTGACAAATAGGCTTGTGCTATACTTCCACATTATAGGAAACCAATCTGTTTAGGTTATACAGAACTAACAACTGTCCTACTTAAATGATTCTAAAGGAGGAATCTGAACAACTTTAACAGACCTGGAGCATAGGTGGGTAATATAAGTCATCGTCAGGTGGACTGCAAGTCTTAAACCTGGCTAGAGGTTTTGGCCTTTGACACCAGCCACATCTCCAGGCCATCACATCACTGCTTTGTGTTTTTGTTTGAGAGGTCAGTGTGCTGGATTCAGTTCATGGCAGGCCTCTGATATTTTTACATCTTTGTTAAATTGAGCTGTGGTGGAAATCTTGTTCTGATTTATAAAAGTTGAGGTGTTACACTGTGGTAGAAGCTGAGCCAGGGTAATTGGATTGAACTAAACTTGTGTATGTGGTTGTTTCAGTGCTTTGACAGGTTTTGCCTTTTGGAAGTTCATTTTGAATTTTTGCTAGTATGCAAAGTCTGAAGTTTGAAATTGCAATTAGAAACACTGAGTCACTTTCCCATGACACTGTGTAAAATATGGAAAATGAGCAAATAATAACTGGAAGGTGTCATAGCAATTACCATATATTAGGCTGACATCCTGGTGAGGGCTTCAAAAAGATAGTCATGCAAAGTTATGAAGAATGAGATGTTCTGTACTCCTCGAAACAATCCAGTAATAAGACGTTATAAAAATCTGGCTAGTGTGCTAGTCGATTATGTGAAATTGTCTTTTTAACATATTCCATTCAGACTACAAGAACATGTTTATAGATCAGACCTTAATGACTTTCTGAATTTTCTTCCTTGAAGTCCATATATTCATTGCTTCTTTGGCTGTCTTTCAAACTGTCTTGTTAATCTACTGCACAAGTAATGAAAAACGAACAGTGTCTGCATGTGAATTTTTTACATTGAATTATCAGAAAAAATCATATGTAGCTGCTAGGATTCATATTTGAATTGAAAATAATCTAGGCTTAAACTGATGATGTGCAAGACTAATTTATCAGATGAGTTGTTGCAGAATATTAATGTGGCAGTGGGAAAGAACATCAACAAAAATCCCCAAAGCTATGTATTTATTTATAATTTCTGTGCTGAGAGATTTTTGTCCTGACAGACCTTGGGGGGTGGGGTGGGTTGGGTTGTGGATGCAGAGAGGTTTTTGCCTCACATGTGTTACTGACACAAGCTGCTGGAATCTCTTCAATTAATTTCATAATCCAATCATGCTTTATAACCAGCTATTAGTATGTTATATGAGTGTTGTATGTTGATGAGTTTCTTCCCTATAGGTGAAAAAAGATTAATGCTCTCAGGTGTTCTGAGTTGTTACTCTGTTTCTTTAAAATCTAGAAAGTACAAGCTGCTAACAGTGGGAATGAGAAATAGTTATGTGATGTTCTCTGTTCTTACAGGCTTGCTGTGGGGAATACCTCGAAATTCTGTTCCTTTGTACCTAAGGATTTCAGATTGTAATGTTAAATTCTCTGTTATAATTCTCTGTAATTTACAGGGCTTTTTTTTTTCTGGTGAAGGATTAATTTTAGGGAACATTTCTTTCATTCTAACTTGTCAAGTACTGATTTGCAATGTTCCTGTGTTTTTTTTAGTTTTCAACTCAAAGCTGTAAAAGTTAAAATTATTATTTCATTAATTATCATGGCTCGTATTAACAATACAACATTTCTAACAAAAAAGTAATATTTTTACACATAAACCCACTTTCATATAAGAACTTCAGGGGTTATTAGTGTACTTTCCCATGTGTTGCAATGTTCTTCCTACATTATACTTTTTCTTCATTCAGCCTTGAAGAGCTAAGGCTTCTCTAAGAAACTGGCTGAATTACATCTAGACTTTCAGTAGCAGCTGACTTGTTAGTTGTGAAACACCCTATTGGTGGTCTCAGCTGGGAAAGAACCAGCTGACTTTAGGTCCAGTAGAAAGAATGTTTTTTTTTATTTTTCACGTAAAGAAAGCAATTAAAAAAAAAAAAGAAAAACCCAAACAGTAGGTGCTGACTTTCTCAAAGCTGCTTGTATGCAGCAAATGTAAATGAATTAATTTACAATTCCTTAGAATTGGAAAAAAATTAAGCCATTTGTAAGGGGATATAAAGTATCATGATTTTTTTGTTTGTCCTTCAGTGCAATAGCTGTGATGACGCTGCCATATGTGAGGACAGTCTGGGACCAAAAAATGTGTATATTGAAGTTTAACTTTTAAAACCAGTGTTGGGTAGACACCTGGCAGATATGAAAGGGTAGTTAAAAAAACCCTTTCTTTTTCTCAGCAGAAAAAGTTCTCTGCTTCAGGAACCTTCCAGGTCAGTTTTCTAATAAAGGGCAATAAAATGCTTGCAGTATAGAATTATGTCAAATTGGCTAGTTTGGTCAGTCTCAGCATGATGATACAATGCATACATTATCTGTCTATCTTCTAGCTCTTTTAAGAGAAAAAAATCATTGTAGTAGATTTCCAAACTTTCCCAAAAGAAGTAAGTTTCATGAAGGTAAGAGACTTTGCAAATGAGGTGATGTGATTCATGCTCTGCAGTTTAAGCTGTTGTCTTAAAATCACCTGCCAAGGTCCTGTGCAGAGTTCCTCTAATGAAACTGAAAACAAGCTGATGGTGAGACACTTACCATAGTGGTCCCTAATCAAGTTCCCTAAGCCTTGACTGCTTAATTGCAAATTCTGTCCTTTTTTTTTTTTTAAGATGGAGGATTTAATAGGTAGCTAGTTAGCTGTTACAAAGGAAAAATTAAGCGAATCGAGTTATTTGACTAAAATAACAGCATTACATTAAAAAGAGAATTGCTAAATAATGCATCTAGCAATAAAAATATTGCTAAATAAAAACAGAAGCCTCCTACTAATGTCAGTTCTTACTCAATTTCACACAATTAACCAAGACAGTACTATGCTGATTTGAAAACTGATAAAGTGATGATGCCCATTGCTAAGATACGAAGTGCTCAAAGAATCTTATCCACAATTTTAAATGAAATATCTTTTTCTCCAGCTCTCAAAATTTGGTAGGAAACCTAGAGGTAAAGTGGTACATAAAGATTGATTAAAGCCTGTGCCTGAACTTCCAGGCTTCATTTGTTCTTTTTGAGTGTATCTTCTGGGCTCCTGTAAGTAGCAGTCTTTCTTCTGCGAGCCATTAACACTTGTGTTTGTCCTTTTCTGAGTTTAATATGACCCCATTCTAAATCCTGCTACTTTTTTTTCACTTCTGTGCATTTGTGAGCCCTTATTAAGGTTGTGATCATGTTCACCATGTTCCCAGGCATGTGCATACACAGATATAATGATCCATGTTTCATTACAGAAGTAGATCTCAAATTATTAGTAATGTACTTAACACACTTTAAAATTACTGTGTCCTATCTTCTTTGGTTATTATTTTGAATAGTGCTGACTACTGTATTTTCATATAAATTATCTTCTATGTTAAAAAAAACCCCTAAAGTCCTGTGCTTCAGTTAGTTATAGGTGTTTGCAAGTGGCAAAAGGGCAATTTTTCCCAGGGTCCACATTCTCCAGTAGACTGGGATCATTCTATTCTCAACTACGGTTATTTTCTGAGTTCTCTATCATAAGCAGTGGAAATGTGGTACACCAGTGTTTTTGGCAAGTTCTTTGACAATTTCTTTGACTTCTAGGAAGGCTTATGCACAACAACCTTAATATTTTATTGGCTGGGATGTATGTATACAGACATCAAACCAAACAGAAACGTCCTTTGTGTTCTAATGGTACCCTTCATCAAGAGATTCAAACTCTTACAGACCCATACCTCTACTCTCTTAATTATGAAACCAAATCTAGCTCCACTTTTCCATATGCTAATAAATGGAAATTAAAATATCTTTACTACTGTAACTTCTTTGTTTATGCTGTTTCTCCTGTATCTTGCAGGGATTTGTGAATCCATTTGGATTTACACAGTGAGCTAGTTAGGGCAGCTGGAAGAAAAAATGAACAAGTGGCTAGCCTTGGCTGTACAGAATGAAATTTGTTAGAACATTACTTCTGTGTTTTGAACGTATATTCTTACCAATCATAATGATGACTTATTCCAGCTAGAATTGTGGTGTTTTGAAACTTAGCCCACTCTCTCCCCAGCCGACCATCTAGGAGAAAGATACAGGGTAGGTGGATCTGTAGGAAACTAAATTTGGACCTTGGTTGGAACATTATGTTTTAGTCAAGGTAAGACATTTTCTTTGGTTTTACATTTCACAAATTCACAGGCTTTTTTTGTAATGCAAACATGCAATATTCCTCTTCATTAAAAAAAAGCCTTTAGGGTTTTCAGAAAGGAGAAAACCACCAAGTCGAAGTATAAAATAATACAAAAAGTAACAGGATCCATGCTGACACTCTGAGCTGGGATTAGCTTTAAAGTATTTAACTGTTGAGTCCATATTTAAAGCATTTGTGTGTTGGACATTCCAAAATTTCTATAAGGGTTTGTACCAAGGCAGTCCTTTCCTCAGGAAGCCTTCATCCTCTTACCTCCTTGGAGTTGGCACCCAGTGGTTGTCCATTGTGGATTCAAAACCAGTTGCTTTCTAGGCATCTTTATACGATTGAAGCCTGCAAATTAAGCACTTAACTATAAGTCTTTTCAAGTGTTTTTGTATTATGAGGTATAGTCCTGAGCATTCTGCCAGGGCAGGGTACCCAAAAGTAGCCCTTGCAGCTTAGCAGGTTTATCAGTACTTAGTAAGCAACTGAGTATATTGTTCACCTTTCTTGCAAGAGTGTGGTCTTGCCATTTCAGCAAGATCAGCATGTGATGCTCTAGGTAACAAGGTGACAAATGGAGAATACTGCAGTACTTTGGGTAATCTGTTTAATACAAATACATTTTTTTCACAACATTAAGCAGATACATTACTTTTGTTTTCCTTACCTTCTGTCTTCCAGTACACATTCACCCACAGAAACATACACTTTTTCTTTTGCAAAAGAGAAGGCGTTAAACAACACAAACTGGTAATTCCAAATATTATACACAGTAAAATATTTTCATCAGAGTGTAAGTTTCATTGCATTATTGGAAATTATAAACCATTTGTTCTGGAGATGGGGCATTACTATTTTTTCTACACAACAAAAATAAACATTACCTTCAAATAGAGCAGTGTGTGAATGGCACAGTTGGACTAGTCAAGAATCTTTGTAATGCTACTGATAGTCAAAAGTGGTATATTTATGCCAGTTTGAAACAAACTTTATAATGCCTGTAACTTAAAAACAGGAAAAGAAATGTGCATGTTCACAGGAGTGAGTACAGGAGTATCTTGTCTAAACTTCCAAATCTGACCTGACACCAAATTATCTCTACCTACCTTTATTAAAACATGGATTAAACAAGAATGCAGATTAAGCTGTTCTTGCTAATGGCAGCTCAGAGCCAGGTTCTGCCCTTGAGGGTTTAAGCCAGGCCAAATTCCACTGTCAGCATATTTGCCAGAGCTGCACTGTGGCTACACAGGAGTTTGATACGGTTCTTTATTTGAGATGGCATCTTCATTAAAAAGTCTTTAGACTTCATCTTAAAACCTTCAGTATACTGTTCTGTTTAGGTTTTGTTGGCTGTGGGTTTTTTTAGGGTAGAATACTGTGGTTAATAAATTAATACAGAAAATCATACTTTTTGTGGGACTGAAAAAGTATTGGTCAATAATGATGTGTCTAGTTTCTCTAACCATGTACTTTCCTTATTACTGAAGACCAGAATCCAAGGCATGGTGGTATGAATAGCTCCTTTTGATGAGGTGGTACCCCGCTTCAGAAACAAATTCCAATCCTGCATGAAATCCCTGAAAGCTCTAGAAAATCCAGCGCATCTAAGAAGAGAAAGGGATGCACAGGCTAACACTGTAATGCCTTAAAAAGTTAAAGGCTGCTTCAAGCCAGCTGAAATCTCTCTTGCTGGTGACTTGTGTCATTGTCCATCTCTCAGCAGACAGTGTCCTATTTTGCTCCTTTTCCTGCTGTCCACATTCAATATATCCAAGGGAGAGGACGAATTTCAACTGAAGTCTTTCTGCTTTCTTTTATTTAATTAACTGTAAACTCAGTTGCATATTTGGTTGAGTGCCAGAACAGTGTTTGAAGTTGAAGGCATTGATATAAAAGTTTTCACATTGTCTTTTCTGTTGCTGACTCATCAGTGTCTTTTTAAAAAATGTAAAATCTGTTGTATGCTACAGTTCTGCTTTGAGAATCTTCAGCTGTTTTCTTCTTCGAGGTGAATTTTATACTTGTTCAAGAAAAAATCCCCAATGTGAATTACTCCGGTAAACTGACAGAATAGGGGCTAAAGTACTTTCAGTGGGGTCATGATGCTACCACAGTCAAAAAATAAGCTAGCTAAAGAAGCAGGATTACTTTCACTTAGGAAGAAACTATTATTTCAGAAAGCTCTTAATTATCCTGCATAATAATGTTCCTTGTCAGTAAATTTTGCTGATTCCATAGGTTTATTGTAAGCGTCCTTCCAAACATTCAGATGCAGTTAGTAATTTTAAGTGTCTGATATCAGATATCATGAGATTTACCTTTTAACAAGCAGCTTTTTGAAAATCATGCCATTGCAGACTATCTTAAACATGTGCAGCTACAAGACATTCCTTAGTCATGTCATCATGCTCAGACCATCTGAGATCTCCTCCACAATTTTAAATGGAGAAATGGTTTAGTTTCTCTTACATGTCATTTCAAATAAGAATCTGCTACAATTGAAAGTTGCAGTTGTATAGTTGAGAAATTATTTTATATAAAAAGTGTG
Organism: Cisticola juncidis; assembly: GCA_013400215.1. Classification (NCBI taxonomy): domain Eukaryota; kingdom Metazoa; phylum Chordata; class Aves; order Passeriformes; family Cisticolidae; genus Cisticola; species Cisticola juncidis. The sequence continues at coordinate 168,659 of VXBR01002074.1, read as the reverse complement.
TGCCATTACATGAAAAATCTTCAACATTAATCCAGCTCACCTGGAGTAACTTACAGCAAATATTGACGTGTATTAATGACCCATTCAAGCACCCAGATTTTATGTCCTGTCTAGCCAGATAACAATCACTTAGTAACAGCCAAATTACAAGAGCAATTCAAATACAAAAGAATATAATGACCTGATTAAAAACACATTCTTGCTAACACTGCTACTTCTAGTATTCCCTGAGCCTTAAGCCAGTAAACATTCACAAAGGAATACCTAGGATATAAGTTCCAATACATTGGAGGTCCAGCAGCCTGGATATTTGCAAGAATGGGATGATTCTGTTATTTCACTGTAAATATTTGAATGTATAAAGAGAAAATTTACCAGTAGAGACTTCAAGGCTTCTGTAGAACTCCAGTTCAACTTGTAATTGTGGCAGATACCCCTCCTTTAAGTGAATCTCTCCTGTCCTCTTTACTCTGGTTCTGTGTTTGGCTTTTTTGCTTTTCCTCCTTCACTCAATACAAGACTTAAAAAAGAACTTTTAACTTCTTTTTAAAATACACATGTTCATGCCCCATGTCCACACCACTACATAACTACTCCAAGTCAACACTTGCTCTTGTGTCCTTGTAGTAAATACCACAGTTTTGCAAAGTGAATCACAAGATTTGTTCTTTATATATAATTCACCCTGTTTGACACGGTATTATATCTACATTCATTTATCTATTGCACCTTTTAATGCTATTCACACTTCATTTTTATATGCCAGTGCTCAAAACACAAAATCAACAACTGAACTGTTGTATCTCTAACACCTTAAGTTTATCTGTACAGAAGGAAACCATTGATTTGTTTTTTCAGTGAGGAAGATAAAAACTAGCTTTTTAGAACAAGGAGATAAAAACTAATGCTTTCTTAAGATACATAGGTAGGTATGTCCTCTTACATCTACCTTTCTGTATCATGAATCTTAAAAAATAAAACCATCTTCAGTAGGTGTCATCCTTTTTCACACTTTTGATAATACACAACTCACTTCTGTGTAATTCTGCAGTAAACTGCTTTTTTTTTTCATTTACAATTCTGCCTCAATACATCATGTATCCAATTTATGCCTAATTCACTCCTATAAAGTAAAATAAACAGCGGAGCTGCTCTTCTAAATGCATATCTATATATCCCCTCTTTCTTGTACTTAATTCCCTGACATTTAAAAAAGCTATCTGTAGCTTATGGAGACATGAGTTTATACTGGTTGGAACTGCTTACTTTTCAAAAATCTAGCCATGGTTAAAAACAACTGGTTCAAATAGCTGTAGTTGACACAGCTGCCCAAACATCCAGGCTCTGCTACAGTCACATGAGGGTGTTAGCCTATGAGGCTTAGAGAGGGAGTGCTCTCTGTACTTTGATTCTGTTAATGCATATGACTTGGATTTGGTACCCTTTGAAGTGTACCTTGAAAAGGTGAACAGCAAACACAACTTTTAGCAGTAAAGAGATGAAAGGTTTTGTGTCTTCTGTAAACAAAATCACTGTATCACTTCTGCTTTCTACTTTCCCAGCCAGCCTAGTTAGGAGAAAAAAACAAAGTACATTGTCACATTGGTTTGGCATTGTCTGCTAAACCTGTTCTCTATTGCACTTTCTACACTTCCACTTTCACTACACTTGCCGACTAGTTGCGAAACTACGTCACAAACGGTCACATTCCATACAGTAACAAGTTGCTTTGCTGGATCCATTTTCCTTGTATGGTTTTGGTTTTCGTATGGGGTACTTAGTCGTTGTTTGGTTGGGGTCTTTTTTAACTGAAAAAATGCACGGTCATGTCTACTTTCCTGTGGCATTTGTAGTGTGGCAAACACTACGGCTTACTCTGCAAGGAAGGAGCAGTGCTGTCCGTGTCAAACGGGCATCACCGCCGCTGTGGCCTCCTCCGCCGCCGGCTGGGAGTTTGTACCTGTCTGTGCCACCGGCACCACCACCGCGTCCTTCACCTCCGAGCGCCGGGCGCACGGAGAGCTCTTCTCCTCCAGTTTTTTCACGGTGTCTGGGCAGTTCTGAACAAAGATCACTCTGTTGTAGGCTTTCAACCTGCGCCACAGCTGGACGTAAACCTTACACTGCACATACATGAAGACCAGGCCTCCTGTGAATCCAATGGCCACCACAACGAGTTTTGTCCAAAATGGCCATTCAAGGACACCTTTGAAATGGAAAGTTTATGTTATACATTGAATATCAAGCACTGAGTTTCAGTAACGTGTATTGAAAAGAAGCCACTTGCTAAGGATGCCCAGGTATGTACACGCTACTGGGGCAGTTGTGGCTCTAGAAAATAGACAGGGTTTCCTATTCCATAGGCCAGCCCAGAAACTGCCTATGGAACAGGAAACTGCTTCCCACTTTTAACTGATTTGACCACCATCTGGTCAAATAAAAAACTCATCGCCACACTCCAGCACTTTCCTTCAGGATTTCTTCCACCTTTTAACATTAAAGATAAGCTGTTGCTGCTTCTGTGGTAATACAAGAAGCATCATTTTTATTAACTGGAATGGGACAGAAAGTTCTGTATCTTTCATTTTTTTCCAGGATTGCCATATTTTCAGACTTGAGCTTTATTAGCAGAAAGAAAGGTCAGCTGAACCTAGACCTTCAAGCTGACTAAATTTATGTGACATTTGACTCCCTACCACTGGTTCCATATAAATTCTAGAATATTTTAAATATATTTTTAATTGGCTTCTCTATAAACCAGTGTCAGGTTTAGCAATTAAAGGGTTTGCATTATATACTTCTCTAAAGAGAAAAAAAAACCCCAACCCTGTAAATAATCTGAGAAATCCCTTTAAAATGGGATTTTAAAACTCAGAATATTAACAAACAATACTAGAGTTGTTCAAGGCTTCCAATTTTTCTCCTTCTCAAAATCTGTTTATGAAGTGTTTTTTTCTCCAATGCTTACTTGTATTTGTTTCGATAATTTCCATTTAAAGAGAGAAAATGGAGAAAAAAGCAATCTACATATAGGTCCTTCTTACTCCCCAGAAATACGTGTTTGCTTTTGTAAAAGTACTCTCCCTTGCAACAAACAAATTTTGGGGCAAAAGCATCCTCTTCATACTTACTTATGTATGTTTTAAGTCGCTACAGGGCACCTCTTTGTCCATTTTTTAGTGTAAGGAATCAGCCATTACATTTGGTAAATACTGAATGCTATACCAATCATAAATACCTTTTGAGCCTATTAGGAATAATTAACATGATTCTTTGGCATTGTGTGTGACAACAGAAACCTACAGAAACAGCTTCCCCCTTGTAATGAGTAAGGTGATGTAGTTGTACTCATAAATAGAAGTTCAAAGCCATTCCTAGTAGTGTCCTCTGGGCCAGATTTTTCGAGATTAAAAACAAGGTTACCCATTCTGAAAGAATGCAAAACAAGACTTTGTAGTGTGTATTCATCTGTGATTTAGCGAGGTTTGTTGCTTATTTTCCTCTCTCAGGCAAGAAAGGCAAGCATCAGGAGTATCATCAAATATTTATCTAACTAGCAAGGCACAAAGCTCCACCGGTTTTGTTTTCTGTGTTAACTTTGGAATATAACACAAAGCTACAGACCTTTGTTCCTCTAGGGTGCTTAAATTAATTTCAGATCAAAACTCAAAAGCTTTCTATCATCATGATCACATTTAAGACTAAATTTAAGAGCAAATCAATTTAGATTTGAAATGGAAAATAGTAGTTAAATCCAGGATCTATTTTCCACATAGGCTAAGTATGGCTCCTACTGACATTGAGCATGCATTTTGTTACATATGTCTAGTTGGATTTTCAGTATCTCTGCAGATGGAGACTCCATGATTTCTCTGTTCCAGTGTGCAACCAATAAATACAGCTGGAACATGGACATTCACCATGAAATTATATTTGAGAGGACACAGGAATGGCTTTCCATGCTACTCAAGCCCCACATGAAGGACTAACACAACTGCAAAACAAAAGTCTCTTGGAAGTTTGTATTAGGAACGTTCTTAATGAAGAGGCTCTATTATACTTTATCTTCTGCCAAGGTTCAAGTGATTAATACAAATAAATTGCTGTTTAAGGACCTGAACTTGCATTGAGCTGTTTGAACTTGACTCATCTTTTTTCCTGAGCTTTAGAATTACCTAGATAATGGGAGATTAACCCAGGAAGAACCGGCAGGCTAGTTAAGCTGTTGTAATGGTTACACAGAGTTCTCTCTGCTGGGGTATAAGGTAAGATTTTCATAGTGACGCATTAGGAACTTCTGCATTAAAGCCTTTGGTGTAGCCATGTGAGCTGTTACTTAAGAACAGAGTATGACTGGTTACTGAGCTGCCTTTCAAAGCCAGACACTGCATTTTCAGCAGCACTGAAGAAGGTAAAAGACACTTACCGTTATCATTGCCTTGTTTAATTTCTTCAGCGGTTCTGTCAATTAAAACATACAACGACCAAACAACACAGGTAATTGCAATTATATGGAATGTGACTGAACACACAATTTTTCTCCTCTCACTTGTTGTCATCTGTAATTTCTCCCACTGAAATTAAAAAAAAAAAGTAATTTAAAAAATCTGACTTGTAAAATTTTAAACTTATTAGGCCATTGTGGCTCTTTCTACCAAAAACACTAGCAGCAATAAAATTAACAAATCCTTTAGTTTTGGTAATATGCATTACAGGAGTAATTGTAGTAATTGTACAATGTGCATTGTCCCTGTAAAATTCACAATGATCTCATTTTCACAGATTCAGAGGAATGAAGAACACTGTTCCGTTTCTGTCTGCTTGTGAATGACTTCTTAAGTAATTTCATTACAGTACAGCCATAAGATGTTATTAGACAGGTAAAAAGTTTAATATTTACTTTAAATTTGCCTTTCTGGTGGTGGGAGAATAAAAAGCCCAAATATTTGTTTGTAATCTGTATTGACATTGTAGAAATGCAGTTATGTAACAGTCTTCCCATAAAATAAAAGCACAGGAAATGCAAACCGCATGTAGGATTGAACTCAACAAACTCGAAAAGATAATTACATGGAAATGATCATATCTGATAGCAGCCAAATAGCCTCAGTAATGCAAGGAGGATCTTCCAGGCACATGTTTGTGAATTATGGTGCTAAATCCTGGCTTAGGTTAAGGCTATTTTAAGATGAAACAGGCTATTCTCTGCAATTGAACAATGCAGCCCTTATGAATTTCTTTTTAATCTCACTTGTGACATGGGCTTTTCTTCCACCACTTCTTCAAAAGAAAACCCATCTCTCCTAAAACATTTGCCTTTGAAAACAGATGAAAGAACAGGGCACTTAAAAGAAAAACACCTCAATTCTGACTATTGATAATTCTGATAATTCTGATAATCTTGGAGCCAGTACTGGCATATGAGGAAGGAAAGCAGTACGAAGCATGAGATGCGAGTGCCACCTGTCTGCGGCCCTGCACACATTGCACTGAGCTGCACTCAGCTCGGTGTCACAGCACTGCTGCCACCTGCTACGGCTGGGACAGCAACCTCGGCCTCTGCAGAACTGAAAATTCAGTTCAAGTCTTGGAACAGACTTTCTTTCCAAAGAAAGAACCTTGTCTTTGTCCAGATGGAAGAAAGGGTTTTATGTTAACCCTTCATTTACCTGTGGATGCTTTGTGAGAGATCAACATAGAATGTAACAAAGAATGATTTGCTCTTAAACAGATTTTGTCTCTTCTCAACTTTGATGCTACACCATTTAGTCTGTTGGAGAGAAGACTCTGCAGAATTTTCATTGTCATGTATACAGGCAGTCGCTTTATAGCTACTTTGCTCTCTAACATACTCAAAAGCCTTCATGTTGACTGAATTGCCCAGTCAAAGATAAATGCTGGTCACATTAGTCTAAATGTAAACATTTAGTATGTGGAAAAAAACCCAAACAAAATCAACCAACCAACAGGCAGGATAGGTAAATAAAGGTTCAAGCTCACAGAATTCTGCTGAGATTTACAAGAAAGGTATCTCAGGTGAGGAGCCAGCAGAAATTAGCTGAAGCAGGCCTTTTTTTGCTAACATCCAATGACCAAATCCAGCCAGAATGCAAGCCCACTTCCTCCAGCTGGCCCCTTTTCTTCTCCCACAAGACAGCCTGCCTTGTGTGTCTGTCTGTCTATTCTATCCACACGTTACCACACCAGACAGAAGGTGCCTGCCTAGACACTGGGAGACGTCACCAGGGCATAGGTGATTATGGGACTGGAAGACTGTGCAGAGTGTCTTGTATCCCAGTTCAGGATACAGGAAAGAAGTAAGGTCCAAGGAGAGACTTTGTCATATGCTCTGGACAGATACCTGGAGCATTTTACAGCTCTTAGTGTGCCCCAAAGCTGCTCTTTTGTTTTGCCCTGCCCTTGCTGCAGTCACAATTCTCACAGCTGTGGTGATCATGGGCTGAACTCAGAAGGGAAAATGCAGTTAATCTTTGTGCTGTACTTCTGGTGATCCCAGTGGCAGCTGATGTAACTTCCCCATCCTACTCACGTATTTTAGGTTGACTGAACAGAGACTACTTTGTGACTATGGTCATGCTCTACTAGATGAGTGATGTTAGAAGATGAGCCAGGAATTTATGTTCCTGGAGCAGAAAAGTACAATTCCCTATTTTGGGATTTTTGCAATAGGCTTACATCAAAAAATTAACTATTAGTTTTAGTACAGTTATGTAATACAGTTAGTTGAGTACTTTTGCTTGGACAAAAGCACAGTTATGTGAAATAAAAACTGCTTGAAAATCCATAACAAAGGAGGAGACAACAATATACTGAGCAATGAAAGCATCAGCCCTTTTCATTTTGCTTTATAGTCCAGGACTTGATACAGCCTAAAGTTGTGTGGAGAAGTTTGGCAGGTGCTACATTTCATGTCACACAGTACATTAATTCCTCCTTAACCTCTGATAAATTCATCCCTGCTGTGTTTTGAAGCTCCTGCAGTTTTCATGGCTTTCCACTTTCATAATAGCAAGATAAAAATAAATTGTGTCATGTTTTATTTTCTTGGTCAGTGATCTCCAAGAAAATACAGCCATTGAGTTGATGACACTGTGACATGCCATGGATAGAATATCAGATGCTACCAAGAATATAAAAGCAGCGCAAAATTAAGTACACAGATGCAATTTTCCTTAGAAACTTTGATGTTAATGCTCCTAAGGTGCTCTAGGGACTGTAACAAGAGAAATAAATGGAGGACTACATCCAGAGGAGACATTTATAATGACTCGCAAGTATTTGAGTCACTAAATTCATAGAAAAACCTGTAGCTTTTGCCCAGCCCCCTATAAAACACTCCTTCAGTGTTGTACATCCAATTGTCACACCCACAGATTCTGTAATCCTGGCAGCAATACAAACCCAGACTGGAAATCATCACAGGTACAGATGGTTTAACGTCCTGCAAATGCAAACAACTGCATGAATATCATAATGCTTCAGAACAGGTGTGCTAGAACACTTTGAAACATCTAACCAGAACCAAAAGACCTTTTACACAAGTCACCAAACAAATCCAAATTGTAATTCTATGTGTCCTCAGCAGAAAGCTTGGAATATCCCAAGAACACTTTTTATTTTCTGAATAAGCTTTCTGAACTTGCTGCTTGCACTGTGCTCTGAAAACCACTGGAGGGTGGCAGGAGACTGCCTGACTCACAGGCTCCTACCGAGAATGGAAGGAAGCTGCATTGTGAGTGTGATCAGAAATACTTATCCCACCCCAATTACTACTTACAGCTGCTTCTAAGACACAGCGTGCACCTCAGTTGGGATTCCTATGTTTTACTGCCAGAGAGTAATCTTTAAAGTAGCAGCTGTAAAACCACCCTGGTCTAGCTCTCTATCTTGCATTTTGCTTTTGTTTCTCAAAAAACAATTTCACTCAGAAACTTCAAGAAAATGGTTACTGATTTCAAATCCTACTCTTGTAATTACAAAATGTAGTCATGAGTATTCTGGGGAAATTAAAAAAAAAAGAAACAACAAAAAACAAACCAACCCTAAAACATACAGGGAACTTTAAATCATATGTAGACAACCACTTCCCTTTCCTGTAATGTAAATCTCTCATATTTATTTTAAAGGACAAAAATCTGCCTCCCTGCATGTCACTTCTAATAAAAGCTTGACTAATCAATATGTGACAATTATGAGTATTTTCTTTAGTGTTTTCTGAAAACATTCCTTGTGAGAGTTTTCACGCACATCCTACATTCCAACACAGCCTCTCTGCCTAACAGAAGCACATCTGCAATTTTAATTCCCTCCCATACATTACGCTTTCTGCACAGTGGTTTCATGACGGCCCTGTGCAGAACCGAAAGCTTCACACTGCTCACGCAAAAGCTGTCTCCACACCTCACCATGGCACTTAGCAAACTCTGCTGCTTGTGTTCCTTTTCCTCACCTTTGCATTGTAGATTTGCTGCCTGCCTGCTCCCATCCACCATTTTGTGTCCACGTGCTGCCTCCTGCTCATGGTAATGTTCTGTCACGCTGGCTACAGATTTTTGTCTACACAGATGTCCTGGGGCAACTGCAGTTCTACTGCAGGTTTGCAGATTCACACCTCTACAGCTGAAGGTCTCCCCCCTGCAGGGGCTCAGCACTGAGGATGCCAAATATTGAAGGTGAAGTTAATGGGCTGCTTTGCAACGTGTGATGAATGCCTGGACTTTTTAACTCCTGGCTATTTTCAGGAACCCTCTTTTTAAAATTGCATATAAGGAGGTTTGACAGGGGAATCTGATATGGGTGGGACATTGCTAACACTAAGTATTTTTTGTGACATTTTTCTCCCTATCCATCATCTAGCAGAAAAAATGACTATGTATATAATGTAAACAACACCCACAGCTGGAAGGATTTCTGCTCTCGCCTGGAGCTAAAGTCATGATGCAATATTTTCTGAATTCTTTCTACAGTCTGAAGAAATAGTTACAGCTAACCTTTATCTTAAAGCAATTATGCCTGCAAAATAAAGGTTAAAATTACTTACTGGAGGCTGTTGTAGAAACTGCACTCTGCACACAGACTAAAAAACACACAGAAAAAGGTCTTTCTAATCAAAAACTCAACCCAAAGGAATTTAGCCAGCACTTTTGAAAAAGAACTGGTGCTGAAGTGAGCTGAGCAGTGAAGATATGTCAACAGTCTGAACATGTAGCTCAGAGTTATTTATATTAGTGAGGGTTTTCTGGTCACTTGTTGCAGTACTAATTGGCTCAGCCTCCACAGTGAGCTGTTCACTGCTATCAGCCTACCAGCTGGAGGAAAGCAGCTGCCATGGTAGTTTGCAGAATGGAATTTGTGCAGTGGGTGGAAGAGGAAGAAATAATAGTAATAAAGGACAACAGGGCTCCATTCATGTTGGGAGAATGAAATAGCCTTACAGAAATTTGAAGGGTTCATAAGAGATGAGACCTCAAATACTGTTATTTGAGCAAAAGCATTCTGGGCCTCTCTGTGCCATCTGAACAACATGTGGGTATGGCCTGTACTGTGGGGGCTGCGGCTTAAAGGACAAGGCAAGTGTCCCCTCACCCTGCTCCAAGGTGAGAAATGCCCCTCAGACAATCCAACAGAATGAGCAGGGTCTGATGGCTGACAAGAGAAGGGGTTGGGCCATGAAAACACCTACACTGTGTTTTTTTCCCCAAACACATGCAGAGAGAAGGAAGAACTGAACAGGTCCACAGAAAATACAAAAAACATATTTGTCATTGCCTTTTTCAAAAGATGTACCCCAGAGAAGGAACTCTTGTAAGGATCAAGAGCAGAAGGCAATAATTAGACCCCTGCCATGTTAATTGCTGGACAGGGAAAGAAAATGGATTTTTAAAATCCCACATCACCTAGTGGGTCACATGGCCCCATCTATGCACAACCTTACCTTGATCTTGTTATCTCATTAGATGTTCTAGTCCAGATCTTTGTCAGACAAACCTGTCTGAAGTTTGCTCAAAATCTATTTCTGTCCCTAGGAGATACTAAACAAACCTGGCTGGAATTCAAAAGAATGTCTGTGTTGCCATTAAAAATTTTAAACTGAACCAGAAATGTGTGCATTTCCAAAGACAAACACACTTTAATTCACCTTTTTTGTGATATGCATACCTAGAGTAATAAAAGACATACATAATGAAAAACCTCACTTTGATAAACACCTTAAGATTATCATCTGCAAAGAACTAATAATTAAGTTTTATCATAACCAAGATGGCACATTATTACTTTTTAAAGGAATAATCAAAACAGCTGGACTTAATTGATATAATCAGTATGCACTCTTCACAAGCTTATGCAATTTTTAGCTGTGTATGACATCAATTAGCAAACCCTTAAAAATGTACAACAGAAGTGTAGAAATTAAGAAGTGTAAAATTTAAGCAATTCAAAATTATGATTTCTAAACTGAAGTAGCTGTTTTTGCAATATGAATGTGGCATTGAGAATACTTGTCATTAAAAGAACTTCAGTACCTGCATCCTAATCATCCCAACACAGACTAACAAAAAACAAACAAAACAACAACAAAACCCAAAACCAAACCAAACCAACAAACCAAACAAACCAACCCACCAAAAACCACCACCTGGGCTTCAGAAATACAGGACCTCATACCCCTCTCATTCAGTGCTCTGTCTCAGATAGAGGCCAACACCAGATGCTTTGGAGAAACGTGCAAGAAACCTGGTGGCAAGTAATTACAGCATAATGTCTCCACATTGGGAGCCTCTTTCTAGCTCCCATCTGCTAGAAATTGCTTTACATCAATATATAGAATGCAGAAGCACTTGACAAAGTGTTTACTTTTCAAGTATCTTCTTTGAACGTTGAAAAGACATTAACCAATTTTTTGTTCTATAAAGCCTTCAGTGCTATCTTGAACACCTCTTTCACAATTGCCTTTTCTTTTGTTGCCTTGTAAGACCTTTAAGAAAAGTTCATTATCTCCAAGCACAGTACATTTCAGCCACCTTATCTAAGAAATAATCCTGACAGAGAAACTGCAGGTAAAACATTAAACCACTGATCAGGAGTGAACTACCCCCATAACAAAAAACTATGGGGAATATCTGGTACTAAGAACAAGTGGCATACATCTAGAACTCTAGAAAACATTTACTTCAGGTACCCTGCACATTACTCAAAAATTAAAAAGGAAGCTACATATTGGTAACCCATAAAAAAACAGGGATAAAAGGGGTAGAATCTATGTCTCCATTGACTTTTATCACAATTAGTTATGAACAGAAACAGATGCTACTGTTGTATGCTCTCCCTACAATATTTCTATGATCGTTCTATCAAAAGGATCTACTTTGTAACTTTTGTTCTCTTTGAAGTTGTCTACTCCTGCCTCTGTCTACTCTGTATTTCCAAAAGAGCAGCATATATAATTGAAGGCATGTCATTTGCTCTAGACACTAAGTAGCAAATATCTTTAAATCACAGTCCATTTCTCAAGCAACTTAGACATATACGCACAAAAAGAAAACCATAAAAAAACCCAGTCAGTCAAACTGCTACACCATAAGAGCACAGACCATATTTTTGCTGCAAGATCAGTTATGCTGAAATTTCCTTTTCTAACCAAAGCAGGTAGGGCTGCTGCATTTTGTGGTATGTAGTCTATAGGCAATAGAATAAAATTAAAATAGAATAAAAGTACCCATGACATAGGCTCAGTGGTAGATTTGAGATGAATTCTGCTGGGATCAAACCAACCACAAGTCCTCTCTCCCCTACAGAAGCCATAACAAACCATCTCCCAACAGTCTGTGCCTCAGTTTCTGTCTTTGAATACCAAGTAGGATGGGTTCCCTTGGCACATCTAAATACTTGCAGAGGGATGGACATGGGCAGAAGGCCCAATAGCATGGTGAAATTGGAAAAGGAGAGAAATTAGAAAAACTGATACAGCAACATGTTGGAGACCAACATTCCATTACATAGTTTTGTACACCTCTCCACTTTAAGTTATTTAGTCATGTCCAGTTAAAGGAAATTTCTCTGAATATCTCTTGCTTTAGACAGATGCTTTAGACCTAAAACAAGTTGTAGAATATGATCACAGTTTTGTTAGTCTTTACTTAAATGGCCTTCTCTCCAGTATTCATCACAGCGCTTAATTTCTTCTATTTCAAATTGTCCAGCCTGCTGAGAATCAGTTCAAGTTGTTACAAAGTTGTGGTTTGGTTTAAATGCCTTTGTTTGCCAAACCCCTGGTATTTTTTAAGTATTTTGTTGTTTAAACATACCCAGACATATCCTTTTTGCAGCTAGACAAACAGCATCTACACAAATGTCTGAACTGCCACCTAACAAAAGATTAAAAAAAGGAGCTGATGCTTTTAATTATCTATAGATATGGCTTTAGGAAGAATACTGACTTCCCAATGAATAGCTACAGTTGCCTTCTCTGTCTTTTAATTTTCCCACAAGAGAGATTCTTTTGATACAATTAAATAAAAAATAGAGAAAAGTTGTGCTGAGGAAAGCTATAGTAATTAAAATAAAACTACAGCCTAGTGCTCCAGTAAAGGACTAAGGGAAGATATTTATTCTGAAAAAAAGGGGAAATTCTAATTTTTTCTCAGTGATTTTAATAACATAACAGGAATAAAATTAAATTAACAAAAACCACCAAACCTGAGAAAAGTAAAAGTTATCCAATTTGGTTGTAATTTTAGATCCATTACTGGAATTTCTGTGCTCAAAAGAATACCACTATGTTAAAGAAAAGCCATTTTTAGCATGCATTCCACCAACAAGCAAGCATCAGCCTGTGAGCAGATATTCTCACATCAATAGGTCCCAGGCAAAAGAATTTTGAGGCAAATAACAACTGTAAAATTATATGTGTTAATTATGTGACAGAGAATTACCTACATTAATCAGATCCTGAATTGCAGCCCTCTCCCATGGGAGCTGGTAAAGTTCCTAACTTCAAAATTAAATGGTAAAAATGGCATTTTTAAAAAACTCCATGAATAACAATGACTGGTTTAGGTCAATGCTTAGGTTGATTATGCTCTTTTAATTTCATATTCCTAGCTATACATTTTGTGTCAGCATTTCATTTACACTTTCTTTATTTGTAAAGCTGGAAATTATCTTAATTATTTTCAATGACTGAGCTTCCCAGTCCTTCCTCAGTTATAACTATTGAGGAGGTCAAGCTGTAAAACAAAACACTGAAAGAGCTGAAATAAAAAAATGAAAAGGAGACCCCAAGTTCTTAAAAATAAGAGAGGTTTATGAACTGCAGGATGGAGTAGGGCTTTCTAACTAAAATGGGAATTGAATCTTTTGATGCAAGTTGCATCTGTAAAACAGCTCAGATCAAACTCTTTATTTTAGCCTCAGAAAGCACAGGAGATTTGTACCTCCCAGAGCTCATGTTCATGTGTCTGTGTGATAGTGGATAACGCTACTAATACCCAGAGCTGAACAATCTCCCAAATTCCCTTTGCTTTTGTAAATACTACTGAGCAGCAGAAGTAGCAAACTTGGTTACTAGCATTTAATTAGAAGAGGACACAGTTTTCATTTCATTTTCTGGTATAATGTTTTTCATTTGCTTCTTAAAAGAATGCAAGTTCAAAGCAATGACCGTACATACATCTTGTTCTGCCTCCAGGAAGGATGCTGCACATGGGGGTGTCCCAGCAAAGTATCACAGTAAGATGGCTTTTAGCCATGTAAGTTATGATGGTCTCAAGGTAAGAGGCACAAGAATGTTTTGTCAGAAGTCCATGGGAACTGGAACTGTGCTGTGAAGAAAGCTGTGTTCTGAATGGAAGAGAAAGACGTATGGAGAGGGTAGGCTAGCAAAAATTCTACCGCCATAAAAAAGCTAAGTTCCAGTGTTGTTCTTCTAGCAGAAAATGCAAGACAGCGTTATTCTGTGAACTACAGCACACTGTCTATATACAGATAAATTTGCAGTGATGCTCTATTATCCTCAAAAATTAAGAATACAACTGTCTGAACAAAGTAGTCCCTTGCATCCCTGAGGCATCACAATAGGATATAAATGTTGAAGAGTCATTTTTACTTTACAAGCTTTAATATACACATTGTCCCTTGAGCCCAAAGTTATTTGCTATAATGACATGATAGCCAACGAGAAAGTAATAGCTTTGTGCCTTTGTGCATACTGGTGAAGTGCCTGACCCCACATATTGCAGGCAATTATTTGAGGCTACTGATGTTTTGAGACAGTTTACTGGAAGAAAGATAACACTGGAGCAGGTTGCCTTGACGACACTATGTAGCTACACCAGAAATCAAACAAAAATGCAGGAGCTCCTTCTATGCTAAGGACTGCAAAATATTCATCGAATTGGATCAAAAGGGAACTAGTCCCACAGCAAGCCCTATGCAATATTTGATACCACATCTCATCACGAGTAATATTAGAAAACCAACAACAAAGCCAGGTGATTCATACCTCACAGCACAGGGCAGTAAGAACTGAACACCAAGCAGTATGGTAATGACTGCTCAAAAGTTTGGGTTTTTTTTCTGTAAGACTCTTCTGGTTTGGATCTGAGAGTTTACTCTGGCAGAAGCAGTTCCTAATGGCGAACACTTCTGATTTCATAGTAGTATATCACAGAAATTTCTCCGCAGGTTCTATGACTTTTGGCAGTGATCACCATACTCTTAAAAAAGAAAAGCAAATATGAATTACCAAGCTACCATTAAATCAAAAGTAAAAAACACCCTTAACATATTTTGCCATCACTGAATGTTTCAGGCATGCTATGAGACTTCTTTTTTATATCAGTACATAAGCTAATACAGAATTCAAGAAAGGTAAACACTTAGAAGATATATGTACGCATTCAAAACAAATACAATCAAGTTTATTTCCTTATCAGCATTTGCTTTGCTTCTGTTTAATTTAATAGAAACATACCACTCTGTACTAAAGGAACATTCTCAGTCCTCTATTTTTAAAAAGGCATAAATCCAGATACCCTTTCTATCAGAAAGAAAATTAATTTTAACTGGTACATAATGCTTCTGTAAAAAAAAAAAATTGACTTGCTCTACCTTAATGACCAAGAGCAACCACATGGTAACAATGTGCAATATTTCTTATGCCTCACATAAATAAGAATTTATTTGTAAATCATTTCAAAAATAGAATTGGGAGAGAAAACTCTGACACCATACGATAACCTGTTGGGATGATACATCAAAGTGAGACATCTCATAAGATACTAGGCATCCTAAGTAGATAGCAAAATTTAAATATGAAAAGCATTTTGAAGTATAGCAAGATACCATTGAAAATCTCCATTTAAAGACATTTTTGTGTTTAAAGCTCCTTTTAATTTGACACTTTAATCCATTTCATACTCTCTGTATTTTCATCCAGTTTCTGTTTCTACTAGTCTTCAAGCACCAAATTCAAGAGATATGAAATGCAGCTGTTAATATCTAGGATTGCATCTTTTTTAAAGCAGAAATGTTTTTCTTAGGTTTAAGCTATTACCTGAGAGAACTCAATAAGGAACTCACACAAGCTTCCTACCACTTTCTAATTCCTTCTGTGATAAAGCTGCCTTTTAAATTCTGCATGATGGATTGCGGATGCTGAGAGGCAAAGCTACAAATGCAACTGTATTATTTATAATGACCAAGAGATGTAACAGACACCATGAGAAATAAACCAGAAACATTAGGCCATGCTTAATATTTAATCTCTGTATTTATCTTGAGCTGAGTAATTAGACCTGTCCAAATACTTGAAACACTTGCAATGTCTGTTGACGAATGTTTAAAAGGATTACCTCGATGAAAAGACTCACTAAAATGATAAAACTGAGTTTTACTTGATGTCTGGTGCTTTCAGGGATTCTCTAATTAAATAACTGTTGCACATTGGCGTAAACATATTGATTTAATAATGATTATCTTAATTTATATTAACTTAGAATGCTCTACATTGTCTCTTATGTGTGCTAACAGATATGATATGATATTCCAAAATGATTGTGCTATAAAACCTTAGACTTTGATTAAAAAAATCTGTTATGAAGCATTGAGGGTGCATGAAAGGCTGAGGCATAAATAACAATAGTAATTCATAATTGAATTAAATAGGGTTTTTTTTATATTTAATTCATGCTTCTGTGATTCTGCAAAAATGCAAAACTATACATTCCATAATTAAGTTTGGTAGTCTGTAATTTTTTTCTCTCCAGAAGACCAGCAGTAGGAATTTTACAAAGACATTATGATAAAATTCACCATAATGAAACAATGCACAGTCAGGGACCAAACTTTACAATCTCATATACTGAGTGATGAGAGAGAATAAAAATAAAAAAATCAGAACTGGTTATGAGACATGACTCCTCCACTTGTAGAATGTCACTGCAAAGCCAGGTCCAATGGAACTTGCATCATCTGAAGCTGGAGAGAAGTTTTCACTTAAGGGGAAAAAATTTCCTTTGTATTTTAATAAATTAGTTTCTTATGGAATTAAATAGGCACTCCTTTCTTGAAATAAAATATGTGGTCTTCTGTTTAGGAAGTATGGAAAAGAAATCTGTTTTCAGAACTCCTGAAAGCTTATTAGCAAAATTAATAACTTTTTTGGGTCAATTTTGCTGTTCCAGTTGGCATCAAACAAAGTTGACAAGAATTGCACTGTTTTCAGATATAACTGCTCATAATGTCTCTGCAATCATGCCAAGAGAATTTCAGAAGTTTGGAAATCTTGATTCACTGCTGACAGGCCAGACTTAGTGCTGGGAACTGAAGGCTCTTGATGTCTAGTACGGAACCAAGCTTTAGCAAAATGCAAAGCTTTCAAGGTCTGGAAATCCCAGCGTCAGGAGTGTTTTTCAGATGTTGCATCAAGGAGATAGGATTGCGGAGAGCTTTGGGCTTAGGACCTGCCTGTCCCACAGTACTTTGGTCTCTTGTAACCACCTTTTGTGCCAGTCTTTTGAAAGCACAGACTCCCAAGGAATGCACCAAAACTGAGATTCTGGGCTTCATAAAAGCTGCCAAGAAATTCGACAGTTTCCTTGGGACTTTCCACTTTTGCAAGATATGTAAGTTTTGACAAAAAAATCCCTACGACAGCAACAAAAAGCCCTCCTAAACAAACAAACACACACACACACACAAGACCAAACCCCCCCAAAAACAAACACAGTTTCAGTGATTTTTATAAAAGATGTTTGGATGGAAATGTACCAGTCAGGTCTACTCATATGTGAAGTCTCCTGATCACTCTTTCCTCCCTTACCTTGGCTTTGCTACAGCTGTCAAAATACTTGGTATGCAAAACAGCTTCTCATAAACTTTTAGTTTAGTGTTTCATAAATTTGTGATCAAAGGTGATTATAGTGCTCACACTTAGTAAGGATCACACGTTTAATTACATATAACACATGAAGGGTGTCACAGTTGAATGCTATAAATGCCAAAGGACAACTATATTTCAATTTGAAATCTTTGGAAGCTTTGGTTTCTGAAATGGGTCTGACTTATAAGAAAGGATTTATAGGTAGATGCTGGATCCATTCTACACAAACAAATATTTGCTAGCATTGCATTTGAAGGGAGGAATGTTGCCAGCATAGACTGCCAGGCAGATAAACTGCTTTTGAGTAGGGCTTTGAGCAAAACCAAAAATATCCTGTCTGAAAGAAGAGGTGAATCTTTTCTATGTCCAAAATCTAAACCATACAACCATACCTGAGAACCAATGACAAGCTGAATAAGGTGGCAATCATTCAGTTAAGGAAGTACAGACTTGTAGGACCTACATTACCACTCTGAAAGGGGGAGGAGATGTGGCACTGACCACACACAGAGTTAAAAGTGCCTGCTTCTGATATCGTTATGCACAGTTTTCATTCCTTTTCTCCTTGTTTGATATAAATTTTGTTTCCCTTTTATAAAAGATACTGTATTAGCTGACAAAACCAGGAAAAGGTTTTTGTTAAAAATACTGATATCTGTGTATTCTCTTGAGAAAGGTAACTATTGCGAGAGTACCTGTTAGATGTTAGAGCAATTTGGTTTGAAAATAGAAACATATAAACTGAAAAAAATCCCCCTAAGATATGTAACAGCCATAGTTTTTTAACACAGTTATCTCATACTGTCACATTAGTTAAAATTTATCTGCAATTACTAAAACTGAAGTATAATTAAGTTTTTAACCATCTTTTTTTTTCTATTTGCATTTGTTTCAATTTCTAGCCTATATGGCCAGATCTACCTGGCATTTGAGAACTTTGTCTTTCCCTGTCACAAGCTGTGCTTGCCAAATTAGCCCGAATTCTCTCTTCAGAAGTGGTTTATCACCATGGACTTATTAGAAAATTCCTCTGAATGGGAAGTGTGAAGGAGTTCCATCGATAATCCTTTCTCTGAACTACTGTTACCTGTATAAGGCCAACAAAAAACAAGATGTCTTTTGCCATTAAAACACTACTATACAGGCATATGCTAGTCATAAGCAATAGCTTCTACATGTTTTCCATGTAGAAATTTATTTTAAATCAAAACTTTTGCGGTTCCAGATTGACTGAAACTTCAAACCTTCAAAAAAACTCCACAAGGATGAGAGCACTTTAAAATAAAAATTTGAAGAGAAATTATCCACTCCAAAGAAAACAGGCCCCACGTATGTTTAATAAACACTTCACCTTCCCGATACTCACAGTCTGTGTAGCATTATACTGATTTATCTAGGAAAACAGATGAGTGCAGATAACACATATTTGACATTCAGGATGCAAAGTCACCCTGTCTTTTAAATTCCATTACCTAATTTTAAAGTAGAAGTGATTAATTTGCCCATGAGTGTCAGAGCTACAACAGATGCAGCTAAATTGACTGTGTTACTTTGTAACTGCTGTCTCCACATGGGTATAAGCATCGTTCTCAACCAAAAGTTATGGGCTCCATGTAAAAACTGCTGGGTGAACTGGGCTGTGTTACTCAGGAATAAAACATGAGAAGATTTCTTTCTGGCTTAAAAACAGGCAGACGAACCCATAACAATAAGCTGAAAATAAAAAAGTCTAAACCAAAAGTCTATTATTTGTGCATTTATATAGTATGTGTGATGAAAGAGAGCCTTTAGTCAGATTTTCTGCTGCCGAAAATTAACCAACTTAAATGTAAGAATCAAATCACCATGCCTGATTAACAGCAGCAAACCCAAAGCCACTCTGGACAGATGTTTCTTTAACTGTGCTTGCAGTTTCCCAGCCATTGTGGGGCTCTGACACTGGGGGCAGTTAAACTCTGGAACCCAAGCCCTACCTTCCGGAGCGGCTTGAGCTTGGTCTCCATGATGAAGTCGTACTTGCAGAGCTCACAGCAGCGCGTGTCCGAGCTCTTGATCCACTGGTGCAGGCAGGCCTGGTGCACGAAGCGCAGCGTCCCCGTGCAGCGGCACGGCGTGATGAGGGGGCTTTCGTCGTCTCCCTCACAGTGACAGATCCTGCCAGGAAGGACAGCAACAGCGAGTGAGGCCACCTGCCAACCAGCAACGCTAAGGCACTGCCTTATTGACACTGCTTTCTCGTCTCCAGGCTTGACATTCAAAAGAAGCAGGTACATGACCTTTCAGACGGAGGCTGGGGAACACACTCCTTGGTCCTTTCTGCCATTTAGCAATTTCTCTTCACTTAGCTATTTCTCTTGGAATATGCTACGTGGTCTGAAGGTGAATCAATAGAAATAACAGTTTTTCCCTTTTATGCATGGCCAAACCTTTAAGACAAATACCAGAGCACAATAGTTCTTGGTTTGTAAGCAATACCAATAAAACCCTCAAAGGTAGAGAAATCTAACCCAAGCTGAAAATATCCAGCATGTGAAGTACAAAAAGTTCCTAGGATATCTCTTTGGAGTTATACAGTTAAAAGAATCAGAAAGCACTTTTGAGTACTCTGAAGTAATGCATGTGCCACAGTGTGTACACACATGCACACTTTTTAGGAGGCAGATATTGAAAAGTCATGATCAATTTTTTATTCCTCACCATCTATTTTAATCAGAAAGCTGCATTATCTTGGAAAATGAAAAGTACTCTGTAAACAGACCCTAAGATAGAGGTTGGTCCCAGAATTGCTTTACTTTATGATGGGATATAGAGCTTTTCAAGTTGTGGTTTTGCATAAAGTGATCAGTGTTCTAATATAATCATCATCTAAAGGGCTTCTTCTGTGACACATGTCCAGTGGCCTGCTGATTTTCCCCTCTTCCAAACAGTCTACTGATCACATCAGGAAACCATTCACCCATCAAAAACAATATCAGATTTATTGACAAGCTTCTCTCTGAGGCCAGAAAAAGCTCTACACAGAGCAGAAGGCTTAACCAAACACCTGGAATTAAGGAGGTTCACCTCAATTAAAAGTAATTCTCTCCCATCCCCAGCCTTTGTTGTAGAAAAAGTGTCTGAAGTGTCAAGCTAGCACACAAAAGAAAAAAGAAAAAAAGAAAAAAAGAAAAGAAAAAAGAAAAAAAAAGAAAAAAAGAAAAAAAGAAAAAAAGAAAAAAAGAAAAAAGAAAAAAAAAAGAAGAAAAAGAAAAAAAAGAAGAAAGCAAAAAAAAAGAAGAAGAAAAAAAAAGCTGAAGCCTGAGAAATGCTATTTCAAAATGAAGAAGTAGCAATAACAGCACAGATCCTCTTGTCCCACAAATAAAACTTGGGCCTTAGAAACTTAGTTCTTAGGAATGGCACCCTCAGACAGCA
This sequence comes from Cisticola juncidis, assembly GCA_013400215.1. Taxonomy (NCBI): domain Eukaryota; kingdom Metazoa; phylum Chordata; class Aves; order Passeriformes; family Cisticolidae; genus Cisticola; species Cisticola juncidis. The sequence continues at coordinate 147,844 of VXBR01002074.1, read as the reverse complement.
CAGATGCAGAAGTATCTGAACACATCTGAGGAATAACTCACCCTTTTACAGAGAAAACTGTGACTGCACCAGCTCTGGGGTAGGAAAAGGGGTAGGAGAGCTTCAGGATGAGGTTGTCTTTCTACTGGGAAGATGGATGACCTTTGTGGAGCAGGAGCTCCTGAAGGATGTCAGGAGGCAATCTGACAAAGACATCCCAGGAAAGACTGGCTACTGCACAGCTCTGAGGCTGCCACGTCTATAAGCAGGAGAGGAGGAAAGTCCGATGTGAACATGAAAGATCTACAGATCAAAACTGGCATCTCCACTTTTCTTCCACAGTGTAGCCCAGAGCCATGAGAAAATCAATCTACGATAATGGGAAAGCAGAACAAAGCTGCTTTGCTGGACATACAGAAATAAAGAGACCAAAAAATACAACAGATAAATGAAGCTCTGAATACCTTGGTATACAAAAGTCAGGTTTCAATTTCTGCACTGGTGCTTGTACAGGATTTCATGCCCCACAGCAGTGAAGAGGAGAACAAATCACCCACAACTTCCTTATTGCACATACTCATTTTTTGAGACACATTTTACAGGAACTCAATTTACAGTCTTGTCTTTACTAATCCAGCTGTGTTAGGTGCATCAGTAGCTTAGTTCTTAGATGTGAATTGCCTACATGGTGATTTCTTACTGAGCCTTGAGCTGAAGCAGAACTATATATTAAAAACACTTATTTTTCAAACAAATGCATTCCCAACTGAGAGTAACATAAAAAATATAATTTTCTTTTTAAATTAAAGCTATTCCCCAAAGGAAGACCAGCATTCTTGTTCATTTAAATTCAAACCATACATAATTTATTTTACAGCCTTAGCATTTAAACTATTTAGAAATTAGACAACTAAGCTATGTACCCAATAGCCTTTTTTTTTCCACTACTGCCAAGATTGTTTAGAATTATTTTCTGAGCTAAAACACAAGCCTAAAATTCCACTGGGATCTTCAAATAAAGTGACACTGCAAATTTGAAATGAATAGAAATAATCCTTACTAGAAACACTTCTTTAGAAAACTTCTATATGCATTATACATTCTATTTGAGCTTTCCTTGTACGTAAGTTACAAGCCAATTGCATAAACAACAGGGTGGCACTAAGAACTTACAGTATTAATTAGCTCAAACTAAATATTCTAATGGCCTCTTCTAGCTTTATAGCATGAAATATGTAATGAGAATTGAAACAAACTTCAGTAGGAATTAAAGTCCAGAGAAAATGACCAAAGGCATGGTTTTCATTAGCTTGAATGCTCTTTGGTGTAATTTAACTCTTAGTTATTTGTTTAACCAGAAGAAATTAGCTTAGAAGACAATTGTGTACCTAAATTCATGGTGACAGTCTAAAGATCTTCTGGTGCCCAGCACCTGTGGTAACAGACTGTTGGCTAAATGCTTAAACATTTTTTAAAGCCTTGGAGCAGGTAACTTGTTCTGTCTTCCTCAGCCAGTAGAATTGAACCACAGTTTTGTGCACCTTTGCTCTTTGATGTGTTCATCTATAATGTACATCACACTTATCACGAATTATAGAAAGCAAAGAGTTAATGATGGTTTGGAGAAGTTTGTTTGCAAACAGAATGGATGTAGGGATACTTCCAAGCACAGACATACCTGAACCATGTCTAAAGCAAATGGCGAGGTGGAGAACTTTCATTCTAGTTTCCTGTTGTCAAATGATCACAACTGTTTGAAACTTTCATGCATTAGATTGATCATTCAGCTGGCTGAACTTGTCCTGAGAGTAAAATTTGTTTGCATGTTTTAGAAATTAACTGAATGAAAAAAACCCTCAAAACCACTCTCTATGACTGTCGTGGTTGGGGGGGAGGTGAATTTTTCCAGGGGGTTGTGGGCAGGCCAATCAGTGGTCGGGTTTTATGCTGGCACTTGGATTAGCCACTGGGAGGTTTGGACACACCTCTGAGGACACGAAGGGTTAAAAGCAGGGACTCCCGGGGGTTCGGCCTCTTTGGGATCCCGGTTTCAAGCCGAGGTAAGCCGGAGCCTCGGCGGGGGGAAGAGAGTGAACAGGACTGGAGCTGAGCTGGCCTCATCCACGATGGAGGGGTGGAAAACTGTATAATAAATATGATTTGATAAATCTATACTGATTTATTTACAAGTTGTAGTACAGCTCATGTTAATAGTTGCAGTTTTAGCTTCTCAGACACACCTACAGAATTTACATACTCAGCTTTTCTCAACTGTTTAGTCCTTTAGTAGATAAATGGCCTTTATCATACATTTGACTTTTTTTTTGGTAGCTTAGAGCCTTAAGGATTCCCGTCTATGAACAGGACCTTTCTTTTCCAGGGAAAAAGATGAGTACAGGAATTCAAAGGAGCTTTTGCTCTATAAATCATGTGTACACCGGACTACACAGGATATACGAGCCATTAGATGATCCTCTGATTCAGATATACAAATTTTTCCTTGTGTATGTGTATACACCTACAAACACATCCCTACACAACCCATCACAACATATCTCTATTTCTTTAAATAAAACTTACTGTGAATACTTATAAAATAATACTCTGACAGACAGTGCTGTTATCCATATGTGTAGGTTTTTGTTTTATATGTCAGTATTTTAATTACCCAGCACATATTTTTCTAGCACAAAATTGTTTCTACAACCTTCAGCAAAAAATGTACCAAACACAGAAATTAATGCTAATACTGAATACATGCGATGAAAAAAAAAAAAAAAAAACACAAAATTCTTTGAAGGATGTTCTGAAACAGTGGGT
>VXBR01002074.1:0-144981 GCA_013400215.1 Cisticola juncidis | reverse complement strand
AAAAAGTGGGGTAAAAAAAAAAAAAAAAAAAAAAAAAAAAAAAAAAAAAAAAAAGAAAAAGATTTTTCAGGAAAAAATATGTAATGTTAAAACTGAAATATCCGTATTTGTGAAAGATTTTTTATAATACATATAAAAACTGTTCTAGAGCTCTTGTATTTTTCTCACAAAACATATTGCCACCAGATATCAGATCAAAATAATGAGATGCAGCAAAAGAAAGCACTCAGAAGTGAGGCACTATAAGAATTTAGTGTTGTCATACTGTCTTAAATTCCATGACTATGAATTGCTTTCCCATGTTCTCCATGGTCCTCTTCATTGCAAAAGATAAAAGGCAGAAAGGGAAGTATGAAACCAGTCTACAGCTTGCAGGCACTCCTCGGATCATTGGATTTTGGCTGTTTTTCAGAAAAACAGCGAGAGCTGTCTTGGATGAATGACCTTCACTTGTGACCAAATTAAGAGTTTTTTCTTCCATAAAACATTTGCACTTTCCGTACAGACAAACAAAATCTCAGTTTAAAAGGTCTGAAATCAGTATGGAACAAGGAGATCACTTGGAAAGCTTTCAAAGTTTCCCAAGTTAGTTATTCTGGTAAAATCATGGCAATCGAAATTGCAATCTAGATGGTTAGCATCTAAACTGCTTATTGCAGGAGATATAGGCAGATTCCAAGGGATTTGTAGCTTTTTCTTCACATGCAGTTAACACTTTTACTCTCATTAAAGAGAATATTTGCTAATCTCCAGCCTCATTGGAAACCCAGCAGTTCCCCTAACCTGTCTTTCACTAATCCACCTGACTCTGGAAATTAAGAAAATTGGCTGATCCCTGTGCCTCTATAGTGAAGTGGAAAACACACTTATTCTGCAGGAGTCCTGTGAGATTTAGTGCTCCACTGCTACCCTGCCAGCAAGTGCTCCTCTGAGACAGCATCTACCCAGCTGATTCCCATGGATGCCTACTGCCAAAGGAGAGTGATAAAGAATAACAACCAACCAGCACGTCCCTGCTTCTGCTGCAAGCCACATTGAGAACTTTGTCACTAAGAGCAGTGCTGGTGGGAAAGTGTTTGCAGTAATTCTGCATCACCAGAACTCTTTCTGTGGATCTCACATTTGCAATCGGCCCCCTATCTCAGTACCTGGTAAAACCGTTAAGGATTTTTGGCCATTACACGTAGACCAAGGGTTTAGCTACAAAAACTTTTATAGACTACCTTGAAAATACACCAGGTCAAATTTTACCCTCATTAACAAGTGTAAAATGGAAAGTAATGCCTCTAAGGCTTTAAAAAATAGAAATGTATACGGGGGCATAGGTGTACTGATAATGATGTATAATAATGTTTAAGGGTTATAAATTATGTAATTACATAACACATGTATTGTTCCTTAATTTTCTGGGTGCTGTACAGCTATGTCAATGTTAACAAGCATTACAGTGAAATTGTAACAAATCTGAAAAAAAAAAAAAATAAGGTAGTGCTAAAACCTGGAGTATCTACACCAGACCCATCTTGGGTGTTTCTTTGATTTGAAACTGATTTTAGACTGGACCAGGAGTACACTCAAAGGAAATACAGCTGAAGAACCCTGAGACAAATTCTCAGTGTGGTCTAAACCACGTCAAAAGTAACGATGAGGTGTGCTTCAAAAGCATGCTCCTTATCTGAACAAAAGCACTCATGGAGGCCCCGTCTCCCACCAAAGTAGAAGGAGCTACAGCCTTGTAACTGTGGCATGTTTACACCAACTGTGATGCAATTTACAGGCAAACTGAAACAAATTAACACAGATGCCTAATAACTACACTGTCATTTTCTTGAAGATGGAAGAATAGCAGTACAAGAGAAATACTTTTGAACTTTTAACACATTTCCTTAATAAAAGAGGGTGATATTTTTTCCATATAAATATGCTCAAGGAAGACAATGCCTATTCCAGAAATACTGGTTTTGGTGAGTAATTATTGAACAGGCAGTTAAATCTTGCCCTTCCCTGGAAAGCACATATGAACTCACAATGGTTATGCAAAGAAAAAATTTTACTCTGTTTGGTGGGTACATCTCATCACTGTATCTCACAGTTGCTAAAGAGCGCTTAGTCACAAAGAAACAGCAGAGCTGAAAAATGTTGGAACAAGTGAATCCCTGGATTTGAGTTTTGGCTGTGAGGATTATTAGCTGCCAGGATGAAATGCCATGAGCTCCTAGGTTATCTTAATTGGACCAAAAGGATCTAATTCCCCAGAATCAGAAAAGGATGCACAAAACTGCTGTCGCTACGGTTTGATTTTTATTAGGAAAACTACTCTGTCCAAAAAAGGTCATTTTCTCTTTTGCCAATTTATAAAGTGCTTACAGTACTTTTAGATAGCTAGAACGTAAAATTAAGCAACTTTATGAAAAACTCAAAGCAAGTAATTGTCATTCATAAAAAGAATCCCCAAAAATATTGTGCTCTGCTCATGCATAGTTTATAATTCAAAAAAAAGAAGGTTAAATGCACTGAATATGTTCACCCTGCAATAGGCTACAGAGTGCCATGTTTCTGTTGTTTCATTTTACAGGCTTTTCTTTTTCTTAATCTCTTTTCTATTCTTGCCACTTTTAAATGACAAAGTAATCTAAATGACAAATTGGTCTTCCTCTCCATTTAAGCATGGTGTGAATAATGCACATTAATTCTCCACACCAAATGTAATCCATTTGTATATCTCTTCCCTGTCACTCCTGCCCTTCCATTATGCTATGCAGTCAGCTGTCTTTACCTGACTAGAGGAAAAGCCATTTTTAAAATGTTGCACCACACTAGTGGAATTTCATAAGGGCCTAGTTCTTAAAGCTTTCACTTCATTTCTGCAAAAGTGATCAGAATTCATAAAAGCCCCAAGAGCAAACATCATTAGCGAAAGCACATAAATATTTTACTTTGTTGACATTTCTTGTCTTTCTATTAATCTTGTTTTTTAGGTGATAAATAGGATATCTAAAGAGTTACACATAATTGCTGCCTCAGATGCACTGTAGTGTCTGGCAAGATTTACTGCATTGAACAAGCTCAAAGAACTAGGGACTGCATCTCAAACCAGAACGTAGATTTCCTCCCACCCACCTAGTGAAAGTCAAAGCTTTAAGGAACTAAACTCCATACACAAAACACACAAGCCTAAAGTATTCAGTAATGGGACCCTTAAAACCAAGGGTAACTTTCTAACAGGAAGCTGTGCCGTTTCACTTATTTCCATTAAAAATAATAATAAGTTCTGAGAGAAAGAAGTAGAAACCAGGACTCAGTTCTCCCCCAGATAAGTGAGCTTAATCACAACAAAGATGTGCTTGCCTTACTTTGGCTCTCCTTGCATCCTTGTGAATCATGGAGAGATTCCAAAAGAGACTGCATAACCAGATGGCTGAAGAGGTGACAGATGGGTATTTGAACCATCAGGCAGATAATAGAATTAACCAGAATTTCATACTGCTTCAAAGACTGATGAACCACCAGACCATCAAGCAGAGGAGGAGATTCCTCAAAAAGCAGGAGATTCCCATCAAAAAGTCACTTTGCAAACAAACAAAGCTCTGAACAGGAAAGCAAACAGCACTCACAGTTCTTTTCAAGGAAGGGGTGAGAAGTCAACATGCAGGACAAGATTCAGAGACATTCAGAGACATTCCATAACATGTCATCCTGATATCACAAGGTACACACTAACATCCCAAGGGATGAAATAGGATAAAAATCCTCCAGCCAAACACCACAGTCTGGAAGCAAAGCATCTTCCATTTTATGCTGATTTTAGAAGGCTCTGGATGGTATTTCAAATCTACATATTCTGGATTACAGTTTCTTCACTGGGTCCAACATCAAGGTTTCTGCATGACTATTTAGAATGAGTGTTAAAATTCAGTGGTAAAATTTGAACCTATATATCTATCTTCTGTTCAACTTTCTGTTTTTTCTTCCTCAAGGACTTGTTTCCTACCAGTCACCTTTCCTTCTGCTGATTTCATGAGCACTCTTCTGCCTGAATATTTCAGAATGTAAGTAATTTCATGAAAGATATATTTTTTTGCAGGTCCTGCTAAATAATATTAGGAAAAAAAACCCCACTGAAGCACTTGATTTCACAGAGAGAAACTACATAATCACATTGCCTCTAGTCATGTGCAATATACACTATTTCTTCCCATCTATAATTGAGCTAACACACAGAAATGCCCATATTAGTATTTTCCTAAGTTTATAACGGCCTTTTAATTAACACACTAGATTTTGAAAACTGTTTTTTAAAAATCATGCTTGAAATATACTCTGTAGATCTCATGAATCAACTTCATAACCTCCTTTACTTCTCCCTTTCCTTGACTGTTTTCTCACATGCCCTACTATCCTCAAATGAGGGCCAGCCATTACCTGACTACAGAAAGAGTCATTAAGAGTTCAACAAAATCAAAATTTGATTTCCAATAAGCATCTTTTCCTCAAAGTGAGAAACTCCACTTTATTTAAGTGCATGTAGTTTTGCTGAAATGACTGAATCAGCACTACAAAAAGATTTTACACCAAAAGCCTAACTAGTTAAAAAGAAAGTATCTTTCACTTATATCATCAATAATAAAACTATCTCAAGATATATTCAGGATCAATACACAAAGCACTTATGATCCACTAATGGTAATATCAACTATGCAATTTTCTTTTCTTAGTGATTTCCATGTGGAAATGGGAAAAAATCCATGGGACTGATTTCTCACAATCCATGCACTTTGTCATGTCCAATACACAGCTGTTCCCTTCAGGGAGATTATCCACATGCAGAGCAAAGAAAGCTATTTCTGAGGCTGTGCCTCAAGCCATGGGAAATTCCAAGATAAAGTATATATGAAGAAAATTTCAGGCACAGGGCAACTTAAGAAAAGGGGGATCCAACTGTATGATTTAGAAAGCCTGTCCTGGGGATCTTCAAAAAACAAACAAACAAAAAAATTAGGTGCCAAAACAACTCAGCACAGGAAGAACTTGCATTGTATCTCAGAAGAAGAAACCCCGCCTCCTAATGGAACCCAGGAGAAAGTTATTGTTCAGGGAAGAGACTGTAAAGGCCAGAATTGATGCCATGATATTTTTCAGGATTTTGGAAAGACTCAGTGACACTAGAAGCACAAATAATTCACCGAAATGACCAGCAGGCTCCCCTCAGCCAAAGAACATATTGCACAATGGTACTGTACTTCATCTGACTAATGAGCTTTTGCTGGAAGGTGCCCTATCACATTCCTGCTCACGCTGCTCAACGCAGAGTGAGGAAACTGTCAGCAATCCGTGAGGAAATGAAGGAAACAAGTTGCCTACCCAGAAACTTGAAGACAAAATAACTGTTGCCACGAGATGTTTAGGACCCTTGTTCCTCTGCTATTTCCACACAATACCATTTAGGTAAAGGCCATTCCACTCAGCCAGTGCTGTCATATCAACTAAAAGACATGAATAGCTGGGATGAAAAACCTGAAGAAACACCCCAGGAAAACAAATCTTCTACATCACAACCAGCTATGATAACACAGCCTTAGCATAAACATGACAAAACCACCTTCCTTATTCACAACTACACTGCAATCATTTATTTGATTTTTGTTTCAGATTGGAGGTTGTGAATTTTAAAAATAAAACATATCACAGGTCATGAATCAGTGAAGTGCACAGACCTGTCCTGAGAAATAGAAAATACAGTCAGTTCTGAATTGGTAGTAAAAACATGTCTTCCTTTTCCTTCAGCTGTCTTCAAATTGATTAAGTAGGACAACTTATCAGCTATGAAAAATTAATATGCTTTTGATTTTGCTATGTTTTTCCTAGATATTTTATAGTCACTGTGATACATCTTATAATGACAACAACAAAAAAATAGTAGTATCAATGAATAAAATTATGACTGGCTTGATAAATTTTGCAAAACAGGTCTCATTATCAACAATATTAAGTTTGCTCGTTGTTCAAAGAACATCTCCACTGATACTAAGCCTAAGGGCACAACGTATAAAAAATTTTCAACTTTCCTTAACTAAATAAGAGCCTGGCTGAAAAGTGTGCATGCACATCCAAAAGGTCCATCCTTGAACCAAGCTCTAAGTCTTGCAGAAAGTGCCTGAAGAACTAAAATTCATTGAGTTGAAAAGACAAATAAAAGTCAGGGATTCACTTTTCATCTGAAGCAAATTCTAAGTTTGGTGACTTCGGCAACAGTTAGGACTAATCTATATCAGGCATTTACAGACATTTATTTTATATATATATCTACTACTATGTGTGTAAATACACACACATTTATTTATTTCTGCTTTTTCTACTACAGTATAGTTAAGCCCATATGAAACCTATGCTGAAGTTTTTTCCCCCACATTTTGGGTAGCTCATATTCTTAACAATCACTAAATGATCTGTTCTATATGTACTGCATGTACTACACTGGATCTTCAATACATGCAGGCGGGGTAGTTCAGAAATATAAGACAACTCTGATCTGCACACACCTCTGCATCATGACCTGTAGGTACATTTCAGTAACATGGTTTACCACAGCTGCTGTTTGTTTGCATTTCTATAAGGCAGAGAGAACCCAAGCCTGGTTCTGATATATAAGCTCATGCACAAACGCGGCCAGACTTTGAAGAACCTTAAATTATTATGACAGACAATCGCCAGACAGTGGAAATGTGCGTTTTTACTTGCTAAGTATAAAAAGAAGTGCATAGCCCTAGCTGTGTTAGTAATGGCTTTTATCTTCTGCTGAAAAAAACCACAAAATGCATGCATATTACCTTTTTTCTTTTTAGAAATAAGATCTTTGCAGTGTTTCACCAGGTTAAAGCATATTGTGAAACTGCATGATGTGGCATCATGAACTTCCTCATCCCTCTGTTTACATTTCCACGCAAATTCTTCCCAGCAAAGAAAAGTGAGAAGTTTTGGTTTACCATATGAAGAAACTGAGCCAGATTGACACTTTGTAGGTGAGAGCCAACGCTGGCTCACAAGTTTGGTGAGGGAGAAAAAAGGGAAATACTTGTTTCAGTTCTGTTAGACTTACTGGATGGTGCATTTTCATTTACCACTGAACTGAGTAACTCAAGCATTCCCAGCTGTGTACTCCAAATTTGGATGTTAGCCCAGAGGTGGCTAGCTTGATCTCATTTCCAGGGTAAAATGCTCACCCTCCGGTTGCATACTTCACACCAAGGGCATCAGACTGTCAGAGGCCTGAACTTCTGAACTAAAGAGAACTCTTGGTGTTGCTTTTTCTTTCTCAAAGCTTATTTTGCTGTTTATTCTGCTCAACCATCCTTTTGTATCATTCCAGTCCTTGTGGGGCGTGACTGAACTAACAGCCCATACACATTCACAGTGGGGAGGTGTTCAGCAGTGCAAAATCACAGACAAATTATGCCCCACTAGAGATGATGTTCTCCAGGCACCATCCACTGGATTCCTGAAGTAATGGCAATTCTAAGGGACACTGAATCAAGACCTTAAAATTATTTCATGTAAGTCATTAAAAAATTACATAGAGGGACCAAAGCTGCATTTGAACTGATCACTTAAAGAGGAAAAGCTCCATATCCCATTGTATTGAGCTATCTGGGACTCTGCTTCATTCTCTGACTCTGGCTCAAGATTTAAAAAAGACAGTGCTCTGCCAGAGGACAGAGTGGGTCCATCTTCATGGAGCAAAGGCAAACATTTGGTTCCTTCACAGGATTACTGTTTTTAAAAAAGAGAGAAGTATCTCTTCAGTCTGAGATATGCTAACTTCTCTGTAGCAAATGTTCTTGTGTTATTTCCTGTGGCCTGCCTAGCAGTTTATTATTAAGAAATAGAGACAGAAAGCAGTCAAGGGAAAGGCACTCAGACCGTGGCAGGGAGAAACTCCTCTTAAGAATGCAAAACCCTTCTTATTAGGGACTAACCTGCATACTTCTAAATCATCAGACCAGTCATCATACAACACTGGAGGTTTCTGAACAGCTTGAGGCACAGTGGGCCCTGCCCCAGCAGGTGCTCCATGATCTGGGACTGCCAGAGCATCGCTGCCACAGCCTGCCTCTGCAAAGGAGTCCTTCACGTGTCTAAGGAAAGGTGCAGGCTGACGATCTCTGTGGTAGCTTTTCCCTTTGCTTTTCCCACATTTTCTGGAGGAAATCCTTGCTTCCTGAGATGATGCTGAAGACTGTGACTCCTTGAGCCTTGGAATCCTTCGGCGGTGATTTAAAGTCAGATTCTCAGGATCAGACACCTCTTGTTTCTCTTTTCCCATTGTCCCCAAGGTGACAACTTCAACAGCATTATTGTTTGAGGGCCCATCCTGGTTACTGCAAGATCTATTGTTTCTTCTCCCTTTCCTGGCCATCCTGGCCTTTTCTCTTGCTCTCCTCCTAGCCTGAGCCCACTGACTCTCATCCGAAGATGATGAGGAATCGGATGCATTCCAGGTGGATCGCGGAGGCTCAGGATGCAATTTACAGTTTCTCCCCTTTCCTTGCTTTTCTGTGTGCTCACCATTGTCTCCAGTCTCTCTTTTCCGCCTAAACCTTCGTTTTATGTGTTTCTTACCACCAGGCTCCCTATTAGTAGGGGCCAGCACCATGACTGGGGTTGCATTTTCAAGCTCATCTTCTGACAAATCATGCAAGGTAGTAGATCTAGACAAAGCAGTAAGCAAAGGAAAGGGATGGAAATGGCAAGGATGGGTGGAAAGAGAAATCACACACACACAAAAAAAAAGGGATGAGAATGAGAACATGAATTTTAATAGAAAAACATGAGACTAAAAAGCAAAAACAAAACTAAAACAAAGAGAGATCAAAAGAAAACTAAAGTCTATGTCAATTATGAATAAATTTAAGCAGAAGCAAGAGTTACATAATATTTAATAAAAACAACTAACATGTATCAGCCAGATGAGAGTATATTTTTCTCAGCACATACCTACAAATGTCCTGAGTGGAGGGGCAGACAGACAACCGAGATTGACTCCTGTGAGCTGTTCCTGTTGTAGGACTGCTTGCCTGTTGAAATAAGTTAGACAGTTTGGAATCTTTGTCCATGAAATACATTGCAGATATTTTTCTGCTTTGCCACATGATCACAAAATTAAAATAACTGTTTCTGCTGTTCATAGCGCACTGTTGAACACATAGAAGCTCGCAAAATACAGGAAGCTCGAACAAAAGTGAAACCTATTTGTGGAACTAAGTACAACTGAAATGTTTGAGCTCTCATTCGCTCATGGCTACTTTTTGTTGCTGTTTGAGGAAGCAGCTCTCAGCATTTGAATTTTCATTTGGCTCTACTATAAATGTCTGAAGGGGAAAAGTACTGTTTTTCTTTCATGCAGGCAAACAACCATGATGATTCCTTTCCAAATCACATGAAGTGCATTTGCAATACACTGAGTGATGAAGAACCCAAAGGTAACTTAGGCTGAGTGGACTGATGAAACAGCAGGAAGATTAGAGTGTGTTTTAAAAGGTTTTCAAGGCAATCAGATCTTCTAGAAGAGGTGAAAATGTTAAACTGAGATGAGCCTGAAAAATCCAAATGCAGGCTGCATCCCTACAGAGCTGATCACATTCTCAACCAGCAGAAGAGATACAAAACATGTTTAGTATGTGACATTTTGCTCATAAGGTTGTTGCTACAAATTGCAGATTCAGTTACCCAATACTCTCACTGAAAACATATTTTGATGTTAACAAGCAAACCATTTCAATCTGCCTTGCTATCTACTGGCAGCAGAACTGTATGGAATCCAAATGTAAATCCAAGGCATTGTGATTCTTCAGGATCCCTCACAAGATACAGTACTGTAGAAAGTGGGTTCAGTAAAAATCATTCTTAAGGCTATGATAGCCTTCCTGTAGCTGATCAGGGGTATTAGCTTTTAGTATGCAACCCCACCCATCCCACTGTGATCACCACTTCAAAATGCACATAAAATACTACAAGCCTCAGAATTCCACAAGATCGTGTATCAGATGCAAGGGGAGGATGACTATTAAGCAAGAGTACAAAGTACAAATCATACAAAGATGTAAAGCCTGTTATCCAAATCTTTTTTACTAGCAAATCAAATTCAGTCAGATAATTGAAATTATTTCTAGCTCAACTTGCACAGACATTTTTGTGGTGTCAAAAAGGTGTTTTAAAATTAGCAGTACAAGCAAAATAATTACAAATAGCAAGTACTTGCCGACACTTCACTTTTAGTCAAGATTCTCAATATCCATTCTATTTAATGCATACATCTTTCAGAAACATCAGTCACCACCGTGTGGATTTTTGCTTTCATATGGATAACAGCTGAGAGTTAAGAATAGTGCTTTTGCATGAAAACAATCTTCTAGCTCCTGGAATTCCAGTAGCCATTTTTACCAGTTGATTAATATGGCAAAAATACACAAAACCCACAAACAATATTACTAATTATTTACTTCTAGTTGCATGAGCAAAACTCGGAGATATAACAACTAAGCCAAAATGAGAAATTAAATTGATAAAGAAACTGATAAATTCATTGACACAATCCTTGTGTTCTAAGTTTTGCCATGTCTGGATTCACCACTTAAAGGAAGAACATTAGTGTGTCTACATGCAGTGTCAAGCTGGAAGAAAAGGAAAAGTATCTGTGAGAGAAATTGTATTCCATATCTCCTTTTCTACAAAAGCAATATTTCAATTATATGCACTGTGACAGAGTATGAGTTTTTCTTACATACAAATTCGAAACATATGTTAGATGTATAGTTGGGTATATAATCTTCTTCCATCTCAGCCTCTGAGATTAGCATAAAGTAATTAGGGATATCTTAAGCTACTTAACGAGGAAAGATGCAGGCATCAGCACCAATAACTGATGTTACTGGGTTACATGCTGCTGCTGTGTGAAGAAACAACCCTCCAGACTAAGCCCCAGTTGAAGGACTGCTGAAGAAATCCAGCCCCAGAGTTGAGTGTGTAGTACTGAATTCATCCCTCATCATGAGCTCATTTCTTTTCTCCCCTCACAGCTCCAGGACTGTTACCATTGCTGCTTTTGGGATCTCTGTACCACAAGGGTTTGGCCTGGTCTTAAATGCTGGTCAGGTCATCTCCATGCAGTGAAAGGAATTTTTACATCACCTTGCCACAAGCAATATCCTTTGAAAGGATAAGGAAATTGGCTAAGCTAGCCCAGCAAACATACAGTAGGTCTGCACAAGTTCAAGAAACTTTCAGCAGTTATTAAAGCAGGAAGCCAGTTAGACAGTTCTTAAGAGAGTTGAAATAAAGCCAAAAACTAAACAAACTCCTTGAAAAGCTTTTACACTTATGATTTGGAACTGCAGACCGGTGGAAATCTAATTATTTTAAGATAAAAATTACATTATCAGTTTGACTACCTAAATATTACATTTCACTTTCAACTGTAAAGAGGTCTGGACTGCTTCAGCCCTGCTCAGTCAAATTTGCTTTCTAGTTCCCCTCTGCAGGCATCATGCTATGTTTAGTTGTACATAGCTCATAGAAAAGTTTATTTCCTTCAAAAACAATGTACATAAATAGCTTTTACAAAATGAATTTTTTTTGCTTGTTTCTCTAAGCCCTATTGGAGCAAATATGACAACTGGCAGGCAAAAAGCCAATGCACCATTTAAGTCTTCAAAAACAAACCATGACAAGCTACACACAAGAAAATTCAGATTCTTACCTGTGATCAAATATAATTCATTTTCACAACTTTGTAACACCTATTTTTATCTACATCTATATCTGTATCTATATTATCTAAATTTATATACATTTATCTACATTAAATTAGCTTTCCATGGTAAAATCATAGATTCATAGAATACCAGGTTGAATGGGACCTCAAAGATCACCTAGTCCAAACTTTCTTGGCAAAAGCATAGTGTGGACATGTGGACATCACCCTGTCCAGTTGAATCTTAAAAGTGTTTTAAGACTCTTTTGATGTTGAAGAAAAGAAAACGAACTGATGGAGTAATTTCTAAAATGACAAAGGTTAGTGTTTCTGATACTAATTTTCCGATGTTGATTTGTGTACCTCACAAGAAATGAAGGTCCTTATTTTGTAAATAGGTCTAGTCTTTGTAAATTAAATAGGAGTGGAAGGACCTGCTAATGTCATGTCCTTGCTAACACATGTAATATGAATATAATAATTCACAGCTAGATGAGCTGTTTTTAAGAACCTGTAAATTTCAGCTCAGCTGGAATATCAGCTGCCTATCCTCAGACCCCTCTCCCAAACCCCTTTTAATCCTACCCTGTTCTGACAGCAGTAACTGTATCTGCTTTCTGCTACCAGCACTCCCTCTAGGTTTACCCCAAATCCTTTGGCAGTATTCCCTCTTTGCCATCTCTTCTACAAGCCCTACATTGCAAACTAATTAAAAAAAAATTAATAACTATATCTCTTAAATCTAGTCTAAGAGCAAAGATACCAAAAGGGGCATTTATTTGGGTAGTGTGTTTACAGAGAGAATTGTGTGTTTTCAAGGCATATCTGAAAACCAGAATATGATAATTTGAATATATTCTGCTCATGTCTTCTCAGTCCAGCTCTTTTGGAAATGTATATGCAACAGATGTTGGAAACAGTCTCAAGCAGACAGCTCTTATTGCTATAATTGCTATCCCATTGCTATATTGCTATGCAGCACACTGAATATTTTGAGATACTGTATTTAGAGAATAGAGGGATCAGACTGATGCTGAGGACTCCAATTCCACTTGGGAGGCTGAATAACAACATTGTTTAAAAATAGTATTCCTTGAATGAATGTCTTCTTCAGACAGGTATATTGTATAGCTCACTGGAATGGGAAAACTAAACAAGCACTGTACTAATTTTATCATAACAAATTACATCAGTAGCAGAATTAAACGTGGTAATTCAAAACAAAGCTGTCTCACAATTAATTTATAAGCAAGGCAGCTCATTTCTCTATGCCATCAACACAAGGAAGAGGTCTAAGGGATAATGCCAACTCCAGCTGATTAGGTTTGGCATTTCAAAAAGATTGTTAGTAGAGAGAGATTTCCCAGTCACCACCTTCTGCTGTCTTGGCCAGTTTAGATGAACTCTCTTGTCAAGGATATGCAATTCAATTAACAGACATGACAGGGCATTCAGCCATAATTATTTTTGGTATGGTGATAGTGTGCTTTTCAACCAGCATGCTGGTAAATTACTGAGTTTTCAGGAAAAGCCAGATAATAATCACTTACCCAGCACAAGGGGACTTCAGTGTCACACACGTGTCTGTGTGAGAAAACCAGCAAAGACAGAAATGGGGAACAGAAATAAGTTCAGATGGTGAAAACAGTAAGGATTTCAAATCAAGACTGCCTTTTACTTAGGTGTTCAGGATCTGATGGAAGGGGAAGGGATTAACAAATCAGATTATGTAATGGAAAACTTATTTAAAATGGTCTCACAGGTATCACCACAACAGCAAATGAATCCTCTCCTGTCTCTTTTCTCAACAGAGGCATTTCCAAAAGCTGGTCAACTTACAACACTGCTGAAATAGAAAGCTTCACACAATTGACAGGTGATAGGGCAGACAGGGAACATGTCTAATGCTTTTATTCTCCTGCTGAGTTTGCTCTAATAACAGTGATGCATCACAGAATACTCCAGATCCCACCAGCCATTATAGTGAAAAAGCTGAAACTCTATCCTATTTGAAAAACAGCACACAAAGGAATGGATACCTTAGAAGATTAGAGCAGTTTGTATGGATATGAGCTCAGCAGGAGACCCTGTTTGTGTATTTTAATCTGAAAATTTCTGCTTTGTAAACAACGCAACATTCTGCTGAAAACATCCACCTTTGTGAACTATTATGTAGACATTTCCTAAGGTCTAAAAAGTTCCAAAACACAGTGAAGGTGACCTAAGCCATGTGTTATTTTACAAGCTTGGTCTCAATGGTAACTGAAATTTTTGCATGGGTTTGGGGGAGAGGGTTTCTGGATTTTGGTTTGTTTGGCTGTTTTTTTTTTTCTTTTCTTTATTTGTTTCGTTATGACAGAGTTCCTGCTTTGTGCTCAGATTTCAAAGTTGTTTTAATCTGATTGATGCTTTTATAGCAACTGTTACATTAATTGGTAAGTGAATTTCTGTTAAATTACCTTTCACAGATTTTCTTTTTCTATAAATTACTCCTTACACAATTCTTCTCCAAACCTTTTCTTTCTCTCCTTTCCTCCTTCCCCTCCTTTCACCTACCTCTGAAGAGAAGGAATTAAGGGAGAAGCACCACACAAGGAAGGAGCAGAAAACCCCTTAGGATTCTGCCAAACAATAGCATTCACCACCTTGAAAGTCAGTATGATCATGTTATAAAGTGGTTTGAAATCTAAAATCAAAATTGCAAATGGGAAATCTATACTATCATTTAAAAAATGAAGCAAATGAGTAATTACAGTTTGAACTTGCAGATTCGATCAGCTTGTTTGTTTTCTCCTGCCTTACTAATCTATGTTAATTTTTATTTTCAAAGTATGTTTGACTAAAAAACCACTTTTTTCTATAGGCATAGAAGCACTGCTAGCTAAGCTTTGAATTATCAGATGGATTATAATATGCAAAAGTCTTTGTATCTTAGCAACACAGTGTTTTTCATTTATGATTCTCTTCAAGGATGCATCTTTCTAGTCATTATCACTTCCTTAATAAAATGTTTCATACTTCTTAAAAAAATTGTAAGCAATTGGAACAAACATGCCAGGTTTTATATAAAAGGTGCAGAGCCATGAGACCAACAGCTTTTACTGTCTGGAGGCAGCTAAATGGAAATTTAGCCTATAGGGAAGGTGAAGCACAAAACTTTCTTTGTTACTAGATTTTGTTTGTATTTTCTTTGTTACTGGGTTTTGCGGTATTTCTAAAGGTAGGCAGTACTCAGAGAACCATTTAGAATTTCCGTTCCACAGAGGGCATCTTTTTTCACATATCCCTCTATCTGCAAGACTGAAAGCCTCAAAACATTCCTACATCCTGAGCAGCTTTCACTCAGATGACATTCCTGCCATGCTCTCACAAGTGCATATGCATGTGAGTGCACACACCCACCATGCTCCTCCTCTGGTCTGGTGGACCGTGCAGGAGACAGACTGGATAAACTCCCATCTGTGAGGAAGTCATTCTTATATCTGAACAACTCCATTCTGGTGTGTATTTGATGTCTATTTATTCCAGCCCTAAGAGAAGAGAGAAGCCTAAATGTGCCGAAGCAAACAAGTTGCAGTAAGAATACTGAAATGACTAAACTGAAAGAAGTAAAATGCTGAGAATGCATCAATGCAAAAAACAGGAGATACCGTATTATATCCACCGTGCAGTGGACATATAATTGCATGATCCTCCCAATCTTTTACCACTGTAGAAACAAAGTTTGCCTACTTGAATTTGTTTTTAGGACTAATATGTGGAATGTGCTTCTGAGTGCAATGATGAAAAAATAAATGCCATGCAAATGTTTTTGAGTATGTATGTAACAGGTATGATACAGATCATAGTTATTATTTATAATTATGGAAATAATTAAAATAATTATAAGTAATAAGCATATGTAATAACTTGCATGCTCCATTTACTGAAAACACAACAAAGCTGCTTCTATATGATACTGGCTCTCACAGGATAGGACAGAACTCCATGGTAACAGAAATTAAAATCCTATACAGGCATTACACACTGAGCGAGCTTGTATAAAAACAAAAATTATGGCACATTCCACATAGACATGCAGTTCTAACTGGATGTGTCAATGTGGCACATTTAGGTATACTCAAAATAGTTGGTAAGAACTGTGATTGAATAAATCAGAATCTCTAAAATTGTATGCATTCTTGTACACATACAATCACACATTTTTATGTATTCCCTCTCATTGGAACACCAGTTTATAACAAGTCCAAAAAAATGTACCAAAGAGTAAACTGAGATTGAGTTATTTTTTGATGGTTGTCCCCATGTATTTAATATCATCATATATTCATGCAATTTTATTCAGAGTTCAATTTTGGGGCATACTTAAGTAAATTCTTCTGCCATGCCTTTTGTTAAGGTTAATGTAAACAAAGAATAAACTGTACAGACAAACCACAATGCATTCTCTATACATAGAAATCAAATATTCATATCTAGGACTTTAAAAAAGTGCAGAAATAGTTACTACACAATGGATTTAGTTCTAGTTTCATGTTTTCTGCCTTTTTTGTGTTCAAAACAAATTCTGTTTTGATGAAGAAAATCTTTTCACTAACTTGTTTACTGCACACTGGTGTTTTCAGTAAATGAGAGCTAAGTGCTATATTAGCCTTCAGCTTTCATAATAATGATTCTGTTTATGAGCAAGAAGAATGATTTGATGACTAACATAACATTTATACTCATATTTGAATGCTGGTTTTGTATACATGGTATTGTCTACTGTAAAAGCACTTACAAAGGCTGACATTTCATGCTTTACAAGTGCAAAGACTTATTTTTTTCCTTGATTTGTTTTCTTTTTTGAAAGCCCTAAGTTTTGTCTCAGGTGCTCACTACAGTAATCTAGAACCTACACTTGGAAGGGATGGAGCTACATGGTTCCTTGAAAAAAAGGCAACCACCAATCTGGAAGACAGTTTTCACTTGTAATGAATGTGAAATTGGCAAAGAACAGTAAGAACTATGGATCAACTTGGAGCATCATAGTTACGTGTAGCAAGGGGCCACACAACTGGTCCTCAGGATTCAGTCATGCAGCAGCTTATCTGGAAAATGCTGCAATCCTGGTTCTGGCAAACAAAGTCCATGGTGAGAACTTCAAAAAGAACACTTCAGTTCCTTCATGCTTTTTCATTGATAAAACCCATCAGGAGATATTATGTGTTCTCTGTGGTGTCACTGCCTAAGACATGGTAATGTCTGGCCATTACTAACACTTACAGGGTGTAATAGTGAGTTCTGCTTCAAGCTGGGTAAACCATCCAAATTGCCACACAAAACTTTTCATACACTCACCTTGTACTGAGAGAGGATGAAATATTTCAGAATATCAAAACCCATGTGAAAGATTATTCCATTTTATATTCCAAATATAAATGGCAATTTAAAATTCAAAAGGATAAATATTGTATCACTTATTACAGAATTTGATACCCAGTTTGTGGAATTTATTTCAGAGTCACAGTGGTTGGAATCAACAATCAATACATTGGCAATGACAAATTTTTCATCCAGAACTTTAGTCAGCACTATTTTGGCATCCTGGTGCCTTTTGATTTTTATTTCATCATTGAGAGGAGCCCCACCCGGCACAAGAAATCAGAAATTGCTAACATATAGTAAAACAATTCTTTCCTTCTTTCTTTCCTCTATTGTTATTCATATTCTAAATCAGACATTTGAATATTATCACACAGAATATTCCAAAACAAGCACCTCACTTCCTGATATAACCCGACAGAGTTTTATTAGATGGATGATTCAGAGACTTGTAAATAAAAAGTGTTCTAACACTTGCTACAGGCTTTTGAGATGTAATTGAGGCAAAATAAAATTCAGGCAATTTGCTCCACGCCTGATTTTCTCTGCACTGAAAAATATGCCCAAGCTTCCCATCAGAGAATTTCAGATCTTGCTGGTGAGACAGCAGTCTTCTCTAATGAGCTCTTGAATCATAATTAACACAGAGAAAGATAATTACAATGTTTTAGAAACATTTCTTCCAGAAAGCATTTTAACATAACCAAGCAGCCCCAGAAACACATATAGAGCATAAAGTCTACAGACTGTAATTCAGAGGCAAGATTTGTTCCACTGGTTAACCACAACAGGAAACAATGAATCCACCAGATCATTCTCTGACGAGCTTTCCTCTTAAATTATACATATATTTAGAAGGACATAAGAATTTTAATGAAAGAAGTTACAGTGCACAGAAGACACAGCAATGGTAAACAGGTAATGAACAAGGTCAAGTTTTTAATTTACTTAGATTTTAAACACATGCACATAGGATAATTTCAATTCTGAAATCCAGAACACTGCACAGTAATATCTCTTACAAAGATTAATTAAGTTCCTTCTGCCACCAGCAACATAGTAAATAGGGGGAAAAATGTCAAATGCTTTTAAAAAATAGCAATAATTTAAAATCATGAAGGATGGTTCATAACTCACATTTCCAAGTACTTTATATTTTTCTTTATGTGTATAGGTTTCTTTATGTAGATAGGTTTTGAAAGCCACAACTACTAACTAAGGCTACACTTTGTCAATACAAGGTAATATGAAATACTGATCAGTCCAAAATATGACTTAATAATTTAATTATTAAATCATTAATCATATCTAATTGAGTGCTAGCAGGGCAGAATGCAAAAAGATTGTTTATTGATTGCACAGGGAAAATCTAGGTTATTACCAGAAGTGAAGCAATAATCAGACACAGATACATTTTCCTAATTGTCTCTGATTAGAAAACTAACTCCAAGCTGCTTTTGGAGCTACAGGGCAGTTTTCTTGATATAAATAAATAAGAGGCTGAGGTGAATGAAAGAATTCCCAGGCTGCCGTTCACTGAAGAGAGGCACAGCTGTCAGTCAAATATTTTAAGTTTTGCTCTTTCGTGCGCCCTAATTAGTCTGTCACAGAAATTCTTGTCAGAAAATTACATGCAATAGAAAAGTCCTTGCAACTTGCTAAATTTCTACACTCTCAACAGCCAGCAAAACTGAATGGCAAAATTGAGGTGTTGATTACACACACACACACACATACACACATCCACCTGTCTTGGGAATGTTTGATTTTAAAATCTCTATATTGAATATGTATATACTATCTAGTATCTGGAAAATAACAAATCAAAAACCATTTATTCTCATTACGACTAGATAAGACATATTCAGTGTTCAACAATTCAATTTAATCTGTATTACTACAAAATTCAGAATTTAAATTCACGTACCTAGCATGCAAAATTACCCAAGCATATACTGCAAACCTCAGGTGTCCTCTCCAAATAAACAATTAGACAACATTAAGAAATATGAATCAGTATTTACAGAATCTGTGCTGGTTTTCGTTTCACAGATAGGTTGGTACCAAGCCCAGTGCTATCTACTCTGCTCTGGGGCAGCAGCTCTACATCCAGCCAAGGGTGGAATACACAACACATGGTAACTATTAAAATATGCTTCCATTTGATCCTTTTTAACTTTTACATACAGGCAAATGAAAACAGTGAAAGACAATGCCTTCATGACACTAATGTGTAGTTTTACATAACAACTATCTAATTTTTCTGCCCATTGAAGTTTTTATTGTGTGAAAGATCTGAAGCTGCACAGAACACAGCTCTTGCCTTTGGCAGGTAGTTTATCTGGTCTACAAGCTTTCAATTTTGTTTTGAGGTGGAGTGATGTTACTATCACTTTCTGCTATGCAATATTAACCTGCAAAGTCAAGTGTTTGCTTTTCTATGTATACACACACATATAAAACACCTGTTTTACAAAAAAAGCATTTTAAGTCAGACAACAAATGAAACTGGAATTCCAATCAAATACCTTCCAGCATTAGAAAAACTTCACTGGCAGGTAGCTTCACACAGAAAAATTGATCCAAAACAGTGCATGATGCTGTATATCAGAAAAAGATTAAGTGCATGACTGAAACCTGGGTTTTTAGCTTGCAACTAAAATCAGTGCAAATATTACTTTCTAATAAACAACACTGATTTCTGCAGAAATCACTTAAAAAAAAAAGTTAGTCACCAATATGTTTCTCATGTTGGAGAATATATTTATGCTTTGTCACAGTGCAATCCATGCATCTGTCTTTAAAAAACGCAGAAAAAGTAGTATCAAGTCATAATAGATTTACAGTAACTATAGCTTGAGACATGCATTTAAAACTTCTAAATAAAATAATTAATTCAATTCCCAGGGATCAAGTTGGTAAGTACATAACTATATAATTTCTAAGGATAGGCAGTAAGCCTAGTAAAGTTTCAGCCATATGCGGGTAAATATATTCTACCTCTTTTTCCCTCCTTTTATTTTTCCCTTCTTAATGTAAGAGAGCAGAACCTAACATAGAACTAGTATTTTAAGTTAAAATCACAGGTGGGTTTTGTTGTCTTTTTTTTGTTTTATGCTCTGTGAAGAAAAAATTTTTACAGTGAGTACCCCAAAGACAAAAATATTTTGGGAAGAGGTTTGAAGATACCGTGCTTGCCCTAAATGCAAAATATTTAGAACCCAACATAATACATGGTAGATGTTTAGGCCTGGATTAAAAAAAATAGGGCGTTTTTATCTTTTTCCCCCCTGTATATCCTGTTTTTTTGGCATAAATTTCAGCCACATCTGAACCAAAAATACAGGAAAAAGAGGGTTAAAACCAAAGAAATTTAGCAAAAATCACATTTTGCCTTTCCTAAAGTTTCCCTTTTGTTTCCTAAAAACCAAAAAGCATCTAGATGTAAAGTCCTGGTTTCAGAGAACCATATATCCCTGTAAAAGGAATTCAGAATTCAGTCTGAAATGAAGACAGATTCATAGCTTTGCACATTACAGCTGTTATTATTTGGGTAGGAAAGGAGGAGAAAAATCAAGTAGTAATTCTATCTTCAGCCAATGTGCTAAGGCAACATTAAATACTTGGGGAAAGCAGGTGAAAAAAATTGCATGTGTTATTTGCTTATTATTATTACATATTTTACAGTAATGCCTAATTGTATATTTATGATAGAGTTTACAGGGTAACCATAATGTTTAGCAGCAAAACTTTAAAATCTGGTTCTTATAAATAAAATACTACATAAGGAATATAATGGATCAAAGTACTGTTTTATATTTAACTAATTTTCTTTAAATTCTAGGAAAACAAAATAGATGTCACATACCTTTGAAATATTACTTGAACGACTTGTGGAACGCCCTGGGGACTTGTCATTCTGAAAAACAAAATTAAAATATGAAAAAAAAGTTATGTCATTTGGATTTCACCTAATCTTTTCTGTGATTGTGACTGCACAGAGATTCTCTTCCTCTATTTTTCTTGAATTTGGCTACTGACTGTACAATGGAAGGCAGTTCAAGAAATAAAACATAACAACAGTCTTGTGAATTACATGAGTAAAAGTTTTTTAAAAGTTCCGTAAGAAATGAATGCTAGCATTTAATTACTATCAGTTTAATTTGCAGTTTTTAGAAAAATCATTTTGAGTCAAAGATCAAGGAATCATCAGAGCTTCTCATGAAAACTGGTACTTATGTATGAAAACAAATATTCAATGACTAAAACTTCCCAGTCACACTGAATGTATTCCTGCTTAAAAAAAGGGTAGAATTCATCCTCTAGGAAAACTAGCAGTATTACGTGATTTCCTGGACAGATATGTTCCGAGAAAAACAAATTGCAAACAACACACATACACAAATCAACACCACAGGCTGAAGTGCATTAATAAAGTGGATGTCAAAGAACTACATTTCTGTAGCACATGGTCATTGTGTTTTTTTTTCTAGCAGTCCAAAGGAGAGAGTGGAGAAGGGGTTCAAAATTTTTTTCAATATTTACACTTCACGGCAATTGATTCAGCTTCATTTACACTGAAAAGGTAACGTATTTCAGAAACAGGAGTCATCCCCTTAGGAAATGCATGTATCGTTAGAGAATCACGAAAATATTTTTCTCAGCACTTGAGAATGTCGGTTCAAACATTCAGATGAAACATTCAAGACAATAAGACTAATTTTGACCTAGATATCATGTGTGAAAGTCTGTTAGATAACCTACTTGGAGGAACAGGGTGTCAAAACCCAAAGCAGAGCTTTCGCTTCTGCAGCTTTATTTGCAACTCATGCACCATGCAGACACATACATGCACACACGTCCACAAGAGGCTTTCCACTTGACTATGACCCATCTCTCCTCAACCTGTATGCAGTAAAACTAAAGAAAAATACAGAAGGTGCCAGCTACCAAAGGCTAAATTTCCTCCTCCATTAATACATGTCTAGTCTAGAAATCAGTATTTCCCTAAGACTTTGTGGCACAGAACAGTTTTGTGGTGGCAAAAATGACCAAAAAGAAATCTTAGACAATTTGTCATCAAACATTTAGAACAGAAAACCACTTTTATTTGTTGTTTTTGTACTAAAAAAGCTACTTTGATCACAACCCCAGTAAGCACATCCACATGAAAAAATAGTTCCAAAGCTACTTCATGTTTCATATGCCTATGTATCTTTCTTCCTCCAGACTGTAGGTGGCTTATGTTTTTATTCCATTCCTCAGTGCCATCATTTTCTTCATACTGCAAATATAAATATCCTGAACTAGCTGTCTTTCTACTTTTTCTTCACTAGCACTAAGTAGCATAATGAACATTTGTCATCAAAATCAAGCATCACTGAGCTCCCTGACCACACAGCACTCTACATTTTATTCTATCATGGAAACTAAATCTCAGGACTTAACCACCTTCAGATTTGTTTGTCTCTTTATTTATTTATTTATTTATATTTTTAAGAACAATTTAGAAAAATTAAATTCTTCAAGTTATACATTTGTTTTTTATATTTTGTCCTTGAGTTTGGGCCCACTTTGAACAGGGATGTGGAGTTGATAATGCTTTCTGACCTGAAGTATCCTGTGATTCAAATATCACTTCTGTGGTATATTATCCACTATGGCTTTGGTAATAAATTCATAATTGCTTAGCTTTTCTCAATGGCATTAAATATGTACAGTTTTGAATGTCTGCATTTATATCTATAGAAAATACACTTGGATATTCCGGGTACATCATTTGAAGGAGCTCTGCTTTGACCTCAGAATAATAGAAGTTATGGACCCATGAAATTAGTTCCCATTTTGTGGTTAGAAATTATAAATGGGGATCACAGCTGAGAAACTCCCTGCTAAAAGCATGCAAGGAGTTTGGACTAAAAAATATATTGTATTTTCTGACAGTGTAGTGAGCCCTGGAACTCTAACTTCTTTTTTTTCAACAATCCATCATTCAAGATTCATTTTCAAAATCTTCTAGTTGACAAGAGCTCTCAAGGCTTTTTACATGATTCTTCTCTCTGGCACATTATCTCCTTCACTTGGGTTACAACAAGATTCTGACTCTCCAACTGTGAAAATCCACAGCATCCATAGTCTGCAAAGTACTGCTCATACACTGAATCATCTAAACTGAGAGAAGGAGTGCTGTCTCAACAGTTTTTTGGAAAAACAAAGAAATAAAATTAACCATCATTATAAGGTTCAGGTATTTAATGGTGATTTCTCCTGAAAACAACAGTATAAATAGAACAAAAAGTGTTACATGAAATTTCAGTACATAAATCAAATACACCATTCTTCACTGAAGTTCCTATTCAACTTGTGTGACTATTCATACAACAAAAGAACAGAACAGAAAAGTTACGGCAAAATTACTTTTGAAATGCGTCCTTAAAGCGTGTCTACGTGCTTCTGTTTTAATGATTCATGTTTACAAAGTACTCAAAGTGTTAAGAACAATTGATTTTTGTTATAACTGAGTGAAGAGGAAATATATTGCAGAATGCTTTTCCTACAAGCCTGCTTAACAGTGAGGGGTTTTTGGGTTGTTGTTTTTTTTGCACAAATTCAATACCAATTTACATTTTAAAAACTTGTTGAATTGTCTTATGAAAACCACACTGAAATGCCTCTCCTTATTACCAGATGTCCTGTACCACCAACACCTTATCTCTTCTATCCTACACTACATCCTGCAAACAGTCATCAGGTATCTTTTCTAGAATGTGATGGCAGAAAAGTAAGTTCCTTGAACTATTCTACTCAGGTATCAAGAAAAATCAGTCTGTGTTTGCAAATTTCCTAAGAATTAGGTTTTACCAAGATCACTTACAAGGACATAATTGAAAATGTAATTCAACCTTCAATAAGTTCTGGAAAGAAGAAAAAGGAGAAATAATACCACAAAATCTCAATTTATGACGTGTTCATGAAAGTGCTTTGGGAGGAATATTCCATGCACCTGTTTCATAATATAATAATAAAAAAATCTGTATGCAATTAGTAATTAAAGTAACTAAAAATAAGTGTAAAATATCTTTTTTTAAAAATAGTAAACTACCTCCCAAAACAACATTTTGTTGTTTTGAGACTGGGTTTTTGAAGTGGTATTATTTTCAGCGACCATCTTAAACCTAAACTCATTAAACTTTCTAATACTTAAGAAAGCGCTTTTTCACTGTGGTTTGTGNTTGTTTGTTTGTTTTTGTGCTTTTGTTTTGTTTTGTTTTTTGGGGGGGGTTTGTGGGTTTTTTTTATCCCCTTCTTGTTTTCTTCCAACATGGATGTGCAACTTGCACTGCTTACAAACAGATTTTTGCTTCTCAAGCAAGAGAATAAAACCATGACTGGACAGAGGAAAAGACCAGTAATAACAAATTTCTAAAATACTGCTGTGAACAGTTCAAGCTCTCATTATAAAGAGGAAAGCAAGAAATTAGCTAGTTGCTTTCTGGCTCATATATAAATATTCATATGCACGGTTAACGATTTTAAGTCTTGCTGGGCAGCACAGCACATTTTAAACGAATCCATTTGTCTGGTTTCTTTCCTTAGCTGCCCCTTGTTTTTCTCTGACTTTGAGGATCACTGGGCTGACCCAAGCACCTTGCTAATGGATTGCACTTCATCTCTCTGAAGTGAGCACAAAAGCATCAAGAATTAAGCTGAATATCTCAGATCACAGGAGAACCTTAAGCAACAGCTTCTTCATACAAATACAACCAACTCACACTCCCCAAAAAACCTTTTCACAAAATATTTTGCCTTAGATTTCCTTTTTGTGGACTCTAATCTTTGCATCCCAGTGGTGCCACGTGTTGCTTCACACATCTGCGCATAGTCCTCAGCCTTGGAGTTCCACCTGTAAGTCATGTCACAACACATCACAAAAATAAAAGCCTGCTAAATATAAGCACAACAAACACAGTTCTGCCTGCCTGAAGTGCCTTTCTACATAGTACCTCCTCACTGGATCTGCACAGCAGCCTCCTCTCAGCACCTTTTCACTTCTGGTACTCTGAATAGGAGCAGAAACTGCTTTCCTTTTATGGCCTGAGCTATCACATATGCAGATGACCTCAAGTAGGAACATCAATTGCTGAAAGAGCAGGAACTGACATTATTAAAATTGATTGTACAGACTGCACACACTTATTTCAATACCTCAACATGAAAATGGAAAGAAAAAAATCACAAACCAGGCAACATTTGCTTTAACTGTTAAACAAAAACTCCAGTGCGCACAATTATCTAAGAGATAAACACACTGTAATTACTGAGCATCATGCATAATTTTACTGGAACCCAGAATTTTTTCAGTGTGACAGAACTGCTAGATTCAAAGTGCCAAGTGACAGGAAAAAAGCTGTGAATATTAAAGACTGTGATACAGATGCAGCCTTTAATTAAAAGAACAAAGTACAGACAACAGTAACTATTAATAAAATTAAAAATCAACAAAATACACAGAAAATTACCATTTGTATCATTCACATATACTATATCACATATATAAATAATCCACTAAAAATACATAACAATCTCTTGATCTATTAGTATGAATAGATGTAAATCTATGTAATCTAAATGTATTAACTGTCTGCTAGTTCTCTGCTACTGCAAATAGCCAGAGCCAGGTCAACTCAGTCTCCCATGGTGTAGCTATTGCTACATTACTCAAAAACTACTTCAGTTTCTTGTGTTGAGGTCTACATTTTTAAAACAAATACAAGCACAGCACTACTTTTTTCAAACTATTTATGCCAAGAAGATAATGACAATGTTACCATTGACAGAGCATACACCCTGCCTCTTGGCCCGTTTGGACTTGGACAGCCTTTTCTCCACAGGAAAGGAGAAGGGGGAAATCAGTTGCTTGTGATAAGATCCTAACGAATTCAGAGTAACTGGCAATTCCTAAACAGATTTGATGGGGAAAATTTATGTTCTGAAAGGAAGTCAAAGCAGATTTAAGCTCAAAAATAATACTGAGCTGACAGTTATAATACAGTTATAATAATACAGCTGACAGTTATATTTTATTTTTTATGCAATTATTGTCTATGCTGCTACATATTTTATCTATTTTTTCACACTTTCAAATAGTCAACAGTCAGACATTCCTCTTATAAATGAATCATACCACTAAATCACCAAATGTAAAATTATTGGTAGTCAAATCTATATTTGAAAATACAAGAAAATCTATCTCCATTTGTAAACAAATACTTTACTTATTCTAAGACATTTTAACTTCACTACCAAGTTCAACATTAATGTCAAATCACATACAAGGTCACTAGGGGAAAGGCAGAAGATAAATCTAAATGGACTGAAGGTGTCTTGTAAAGCACAACTGTGCAAGACCAGTTAATTATCACAAAAAGGGTTCTGAGGATGCTGAAGCATTTCAAAATGCCATTCTGACTGTCATCTATGGAAACAGACTTCATATTCCAGTGTGACATAAAAAACAAATTAGTTTAATTACCTTATAAGTTGCATATTTTTCACATTTATACATGCATAGGAGAGTACATAGCAATGATCAAGGAACCTACCTGTTCATGGCCTTTTGGATAACTACTTAAGAATAATGTGCTGGTGCTTTACTTGTCATTCGCTTATTGTCATGTCACTTATTGTGTCACTAAGAAATCCCTGTTGTCTGATTTGCAACACATAAGACTGTAAAAATTTTACATTGGTACTTCTACAGTAATAAGGTTTGGAGTTAAACATTTTAGGAAGTTATCTTCCTTTTCATCATTTTATCCTCTGAACAAAAATATACCATGCCACTGACTCCATGGCACAGACACATTGCTGTGTTACTTATGGCTGCTTCTTGCCCTGGTGTCTCTAGTGTGCTAGGTTCCTATCTCCATATCAGTCTCGGTGTGTCAGGGTTTTTTCAGTGTAAGCTGCTAATAAGCATGACGAATGCATCAGAATCTGATACACCATCCTTTTGAGCTGAAAATGCTAATTACACTTTTATGAGCCTCGGGGCACTTTCCATCACAGGCCAAGATGAGTTAATAGTATGCTTCCTGTTAAGGCTTTAACAATGATGCTTTTGCCTGCAATCACATGTGTATCTTCCATGTTTCAACACTCAGTTACTTTCTCTATGTTGCACAGATACCCAAGGTCAAAGCTGTCTTCAAATGAGAACAAACACACCATTACAAAATAAAAGGAAAAATGCAGCATTGACTCAGCCTTGAAACAAAGTACAGGCATGCACAGTAAACAGTTAGAAAACACTATACTAAACACTCACCTGATGTGAGTGAAATCCCTTTCTCAGATCACAGAAAGGGTCTGATTTTAATTTGTGCTACCATATCTAGTAAAAATGAAAAGTTCCTAGAAATCCTTGCTAAAATTACAAATTAAATAACCATGAAGCTGGGAATTTGTTCAACACAAATCAGTTAACAGACAATGTGTGTCACGTAGTTGCCCTTCAATGAGTGTGAGGTAAGAATCCAGTCAGAGGCTTTTATTGGAAAATTATTTTTGGCAGTGCTTATTACAAATGAGAATGACTTTTGTGCTGGTTTTGGCTGGGATAATTTTCTTCATGGTAGCTAGTATGGGACTGTGTTTTGAACTGTGCTGGAAACAGTGTTGATCATTCAGGTACATTTTGGTTGCTCACAGAAACAAGTGCCAATGGGAAGTACCAGTATTTGCATTATTCAATACAATGCATCCCAATCTGACAAATGTCTCCACTTAGCTCTAGGAAGTGAAACTCTGTGTTGCTAAGGACAGACTTGGGCAATAGGCAGTATGCTGCTGAGTGGCAACATCCTGGTCACAGTGGATCTTTCTGCTTCCTTGGTCTAGAACAATACATCAGACTGAACCTTCTGACAGAGAAGTTTGGGGCACTCCTCTTTTCAAAAAAACCCACATTCTATAGCACCCAGCTCACTGCCAAATGACACAATCTATCAGTGACCACAGACTACAATATCCTAACCAGTTCCTAGGTTAATATACTCTAAACCCCCCCAAAGTTCCACATGATTGTTTTCATTCTCTAAACAGATGTCAAATTTTCATACACCACTAGTTACACTCACTGAATCCATCCACTGACTGACAATACTTTAACCTGAAGAAAAATCGCAAGCATCTAAACCCAAGGTTGTTCTCTATAATTAGACATTCTAAAATACTTAGTATGCAAAAAGTCACATCTAAAATAGCATCTGTCCTTGTTGACTCAGGAATTGTGTGGTGAACACCATGCATGAAGCACAGCATTGCATGAAAAATCTAGAAAAATTAGCTGCCTGCACCCTTCAGATTATACCTTGAATGCCTCTTTTATCCAAAGCTGACTACATAGCTAAAAATTAAAAACTGCAAAGACAGATACTGGTCAAGTGAAATTTGCCATTACTTTTTTGGTTAAAAAGTCACAGAGAAAAAGCAAGGAAGATTATAACATAAAAATCAATAAACTGCTAATCAGTATTCTAATGATATAACCTGGTATTACCAAGATGTATGTAATACCATTCACAAATAAAAAAATGCAGAGGGATAATATTAATTACAACTGAAGAAAATATTACAAAAATAAAGATTTTTTTTAAAAAATGCAAATATAAGGGAAAAGAGATGGAATGAAAGATAAACATGGGAAGATGTTTCCCCTGTTTTGTCAAAATATGGAACCATATAGTTTTCTCTATGTCTCTTATAAACATTTTCTCTATGCATATAGGCATTTTTAAAAGCTTGCTCTCAAACACAACAGAGAAACTTACAGGGAGGGTGAGCAATTGCATGAATTCATCACTGTTAAGTTTTTCACCAGAGAACTGTGCACTTGCTGGCACTCAGTACAAGGCTCCAGCTTCTCTGACATATAGTGTCTTGTAGATTTACTTGTCACATTTAGAAACACAGTTTGGCCTTCAAACATCTGATTAATCTTTTTCTTTTCCTCTGCTATTTGCCAAGTTACTTCTCTTCAGCAAAACTACAGAGTTTTTAATTATCATTGTATCAAT
This sequence comes from Cisticola juncidis, assembly GCA_013400215.1. Classification (NCBI taxonomy): domain Eukaryota; kingdom Metazoa; phylum Chordata; class Aves; order Passeriformes; family Cisticolidae; genus Cisticola; species Cisticola juncidis. Next base: position 115,794 of record VXBR01002074.1, on the reverse strand, counting down.
GTCTAACTGGACCTGGTTTAATTCCCCTTTAATTCCTTCTCACTATGTTAATCAGAGCACTTCAGCTAAAACAGGTAAGCCACAGAATTTGAGATAGATTTCCACATGCCAAAACCCCCTTCTGCTACTTGTTTGCTCATTTTTAAATTACCTGGCAATCATAGACAACCTACATGATTGCACTAACACTTAATTTACATTTATTTAATACTGGAAACATGCTATGGGGATTTTGTGGTTGGGTGTGGTTGATAAAGATACCCTACCCTGAAAAACTGCAAATGTTTTATACTTCTTTTTCTTGACATTTCTCAGCTCTAGAAAATGAAGAAAAATACCACTCTTTTTTTTTTCTCTCTCTCTAAAATAAAAATGTAATTAACAACCTGCAGGCTTTAATTTGTCAATCTGTTTTTCTAACATAAGACTAGCAGTCCATCCTTTATTTTATTACTTCTGGAGAGGTGCAAAGTGTCACTATATGTCAACCAAGATATGTCACTGCACATACCTTGGTTTCAGATATGCAATAAAGTAACTCTTTAATTATCACTTATTTTCACACCATATTATGCTTCTTAAATGGATTTGACATATAGAACAAGAAAGTAAAATAGAATCCTCCTCACTTTGACATTAAGCTATCATTCTGATGTCTCCCTCAGGGAAGAACAGAAATGTAACACAACAAATTTCACTGTAGCACTCTTAAATCAAATGCGTCTATTATTTACACATTACTATAATTTACAGACGATGTATTTAGGCATTTCCATCCTAATCAATAAAGATCTGTCTTTCATTCTGTCTTGCACAACATGACACTACTTCAGTACACTGTAACGCCCAGTCTACTCTGTGGAGTTGGTGGGAAGCAGTTGCATTTACTCTGGGAATTGTGCAGGAGAAACAAAAAAGTTCTCAGGTTCAAAACAATTTTTTTTTTGCCATCTTTAGACCATTGTGATGGAAAAAAGCACTTTCCCACCTGGTTGTTTTGAGCCAATCAACTGTTCCTGCAATTTCCTACATACACTAGGCACTAGGTGTTTATTTTCCTAACCTCCCAGTACAAGACGTAACTTTGCTTTTCCACAAGTCAGTGAATCTGAAGAGAAGGCTTTTCATTGCCCTGCTGAACTGATAAGGTTTGTTCCATTTTCAATCTGAATGCTCTCAAATAACTGGTCTCTGCAGCTCCCTACTGTAAGAACACTCTTGGTGGTCAATAAAAATTTCTGCCAAGAGTTTTAAGTTCCTTATAATAAAGTAGACGTGTTGTGTATACCATGTAATTTGATTTTATTTCATAGTATGGTATGAAGTCCAATTTATCTTGGTTAAGCATGAAAATATGCAGATTTTTTAAATTGAAAAAACCAAGTAATGCATCTCAGAAGCTGAAATTCAGGGATCACTTTGCTGTCTCTGTTTTTGTGATTTAAGAATCATGCATCCTGGATTCCAAACAATTAGTACCAGAGATGGAAGCCTCTGGTGGTCAAGTAGTTTCCTAACAGCCAAGTGTTTATCAAAGGATGGAAGTTTAACTAAATACACAAAGTACCTCAATTGCAATACAGCTATAAAACATTACTTGATAATGTTCTATATGTTCAACATCAGTTCTTTCATATCTGCTATCTAATAAAGTTTTATGTCCTTATCTAGTACACTGGTGGCCAGAATTTCCACTTCTCAACGCGGACAAAGAATCATAAATGTTACCAGCTGAGTAATTTATTTTGTACCAGCAGGCCCTGTAAATCTTGGTGCTATGCGCTTGGCATGTCTGAAACCTTACAATCACAAGCTGAAAATTTAAAATGTAAGAACATGAGGAAATTTTATGCCAGTTGAATCCAAGATATACATAGATGCCATAGATATAATCATTAGCAACTTTCCTATTTCTTCTGGAAATCCCTACATTCATCTTCATGCAAGATCAGGTTAATAAATAATGAAGTAGATTTTGGCTTATCATTTAATATAATTAGTTTAGATATGTAGTTTGTAACTTTCAACAAAAATGTGAACATTGCAACTCAGGTCTCTTTAACCATCAAAGCAAAATATAAACTTTAGGGCCTGAATGACAAAATTTCTATACACTTATTTTCAGCAAAGCTCTGTAATGAAAGCTCCTGGACTGATATATGTATTCACAGTAAAAGGTGTAGAAAACTTGAAATAAGACAGCTTCAAGTTAAAATGTGTCTCTACAGCCACTTCTCTGCTTTAGAACTAACACTAAAGTTAACTCAAATCTTCTTTCTATGTACTTCAAACCATTCTTCATAAAATGCAGAATCATAGAATTGTTTAGGTTTGAAAAGACCTCTAAATTCACCATGTCAACTGTTAACCCAGCAGTGCCAGATCTCCCACTAAACCACATCCACAAACAACACACCCACACCCGTTTTAAATAACTCCAGGGATGGTGACTCAAACAATTCCCCAGACAGCCTGTTTAATGCTTGATCCTTGTTTCAGTTACCTCTAGAATATTTTAGGAGAGTATTTTTCCCCCCCTCTCTGCTTTCTAAAATATTTATTACATTCATGAATGAAAGGATGCTGTGGAAATTACAATTAAGTTTGGCTTATTCTTAGAACTCACAAGCCCTAACTAATACAATATATTTATTTATTCAGTCAGGGGATGGAAGGAAACTATTGCACAGATTTTTTTTTTTGGTTCTTCTCCTTTACAGCCACCTTAATGTTTAATTAAAAGGCTGAAAGTTGGTTCTATTTTCCATATAAAAGAATAAAGTAAAAAGAGGCGAGGAACACAGAAAACACCTGTTGTTAACAAACTTGTCAAGCAAGTTTTACATATTCATGAGAGAAGGTTAATACAGAGAGACATGACCTACATTTAGACTCAAAGATGTGTTGAGAGATGGGCACATACAGTGCAGCATTTACTGATTACTCCTTCTTAGCAGATATTGTGTTATAAACAGAAATCTCTTAGATGTAAAGAGGAACATCAAGGGGCTAAGGAGAAGGAAGGTTGGGGAAAACAGATAATAATGATGCTGCCCTGTTGTAGACAAAATGTTACACTAGCAAGAGAAAATTTTACTGTTCTGATTCTAGATGTGACAAATGAATAAACAGAAAAATAAGACCAAAATATAAGTAGTGGCTCTGCCAAGAAATCTGATTAACTGTATGCAGAGACTTTGCAGGCAGTTATTAATTCCTCCCGGTCAGACCTTCATGCCTAATAAAAAAGTCCCTGGCACAATTAGGACAGACAATAATTCAAACTTTCCCAGGGTGCCTATAAATAACTACTTACCAGAATATGGAATAGACTACATTTATTTTATTAATATCTGTTAATTACTGCACAGAATTTAGACTAATGTGTTGGGAGTAACATCCTGACACTGTAATTGACTTGAGTATTTGCCCACAATGTTCTATGCATTTATGTGTGTTTGTCTTCAGGACTGTAGCTTCTAAAAATGCCACTGAAATTATCCAGTCTCTTATTCATGAAATATTTTAATTACTGCCTTCTGCTCTTCATTTTTTCCATTACTGCAGGCAATAATGAAATATTTGTGATTTTATTCTATTCTTTTCCGTGCTTTCTCACCAAAGAACCCTGCCTTGCTTAGTCACTACACAAAGTGAAATAAGATTACACCCAAACCTCTAGCATCATTTTCTAAATATAATAATAATTATAAATACCCTACTTCCTCACATTTCAATAGATCTCACTGTAACAAATGCTTTAGATTTTCAATCTTCAGTAAATTTCCAGATTTCCAGCAGTCTATGTTCAAGCACAGTTTTACCATTTTAAGAAAATATACAGTATTTTACCACTTGTATCTAAAGCAGGTATTTAACTGGTGACTCACTCAGAGTCAAATGGCTCATTCATCTAAGGCAGTGGTCCACAATTTGCAATCTGATGCTCACAGAACATACCCAGCAACAGGATTTCAGATTTTTGGAAACCTCACCTCTCAACACTGGCAAGCATTGGCTTACACAAATATAAAAATGGAGATGGTATTCAAGTGATTTAGGTTAAAATACCATCTTTATCTCCAAATGAACTTTTTTCCCTTGTACAGAAAGAGTAATCTTGCCAATTATTACTACAAACAAGCAAAACAAGGCTTTCACATTGTGAGATTCCAGAGAAGAAATTATTATAGAGAAGAGCCTCAGAGGAAGGATTAAGGATTCAATTTTAGGTCCTGAAATTTTTATTAAGCATTTAACTGATTAGAAATTATGAGTGATCAAGCAGAAAACAAAGTAAAGGGATTAAGTCTATATTTGTTTTTCTTTACTTGCTTCCAGAGCTGAGTTTCTCTAAAAACAGCAACAAAATCCAATTGCAAAAAACAAGTTTGTGTTTTAGTTTAGAAGGGCCACAGAAAACAACAACAATGAGCTAGAAAAGAGGACAAGTTAGAGAAAATGTCAACAGAGAATCAGACAGTTTCAGTATCTTCTTTGCTGTTCCTATTTCACAATAAAGACAAAATATGAAGACATAATTTCAATACTCTGTTTTCAGTTTACCTTAGTTCTTTCCAAGCTCAGCTGTGTGCTTCACCACTTCAGTAATAAACTTCTCCTTTTGTCTAATTCAGAACAGTGATAATGTTTCTGGATATCAATGATCCGCTATTCCAATGTGACTCCCAGTAGTATTTAAAACATACAGCTCCTTGAATATGCTTCAAATATGTGTCCTAGTTGGAAGGTTAATTAAACTATGATTCTATCTGCTTTTCCAGTTGTAAAAGTCAGTATCCAGATTGAACCTACACTGAAATGAAATTAAGTTTTGCATTCAAAGAAAATAGATGTGCTAGAACCACTGAACTGTGATACATCCAAGCACTACAGCACATAGCTCAGCTTACTCATCCATATTAGAGAGACAAACTAAGGAGGAAAGATAAGGACAAACTGATAGAACTTCTGAAAATGGTGCCAATTAGCAGGATGATGAATATAACCTCATATTGTGATTACATGGAGAAACTTCACTAGTGATAAAAGATGAAAATATAATCCCCAATAACAGCTCTGACATGATTGCTTTTAAAATTAATGCACACATGGTCTAGCTGGATGGGACACCAGAAGTCCCTTCCCCTTATTTGCAAAAAGACAGTCACAACTACAGTCCCTATGAAAATGAGCATCTCAGTCATTAAATTCTCTCAGCCTGCACTACTCAGAGTAAGCATGAAGTGAGATCACTTCCTTCTCTGCATTATGCTTCAGGGAAATTGGATTAAAATATGCTCAGAAGGCTCAGATAAAAGCAGAAGATTAAGTGCTACACAGGTAAAATATGTTAAGCCTCTGTGATGTAAAGGATCTCTAAGGCAAAGAATAACAGCTCCTTGTGTAAAGAGTTCTGTGTGAAAGAGAAGTCATATAAATGTCCCAGCTCTCTTCATACAACAGATAACACCATCTCCCTGGGGTCACTCTCTGCCAGATACGTTCTCATGGTGTAACTGGCCTTTGCAAGTAACTGGAAAGAAGAAACAGCGCAGCTGGATCTTCTTCCCTTCTCAAGTCTGCATTTGAGCTGCTCCATAAGAATCTCCACATCGTAAGGAGAGAGCAAGGGAGTTCCATTCCTAATTAAAGAAATGTTACGAAACACCTCCAGTAAAGAACACTTAACACAGCCTTGCTGTCAGTCCCTTGGTTGTGTCATGGCTGAAAATTAGCACCAGGAGCCCGAATCAGCTACAGGATGTGAAAGATCCAAGGAAGAAATCCCCATCCTGCCTCTGAGATGCTCAGTCAGTACCAAGAACCTATTGTTTCACTTTAAACATAAAGCAAAGCAATATTTTTACATCACTCCAAATCACTTCTGCAATGCACTCCTGCTCTTTGAATGCACTCACGGATGCAGTTTTGAGTTGATATTTACATCAGCTTCTCATTTCAGTTTTACAGTGCACTTCTCCAAGGGCTACAGTTGGTACAAGTTCTTTTGTGGTGCTAGGAATCTGTGACACTGAATTGGAGCAGTGATTGCAAAGCTGTGTCTTTACAAGTACTTAGTGCAATTTGAGAGTAGCTATTGGGATATTAGTAATTTCCTCTGCATCCCAAAACAAACGTGTTCCAACACTGGTAGTTTATTTACCTATTTAATAGAGTCAAACATTTAACTGATAATCCACTAAATTGCTCTCTTTACTGGCACTGAATCAGGCATCTGAGTTGTGCATGATCTCCATGACAACAAGCTTGTGTATTTGGCAACTAAAAAACTCCAGTAAATTAAGGTAAATTTACTCTCTTCTTTTACTCTTAGGTACTTTAAAAAGCATAAAGACTAAATAATGACAAATACAATAAATGGCTCACTATATTTTTAATGATAAAAAATAACACAAAACAGAACTGTCACTAAAATGTTTTTCAGTTATTTCAATGAATTAATTACAAGACTCATATTTATTAAATATACACTCAAAATGTACTGTAATCTGTCAGCTCTGCTGTAACAATTGCTGTACAGAAATTCCACTATACAACATATTTTTTATTTTGGGTTGACAAAATAAAACAAATATAAACATAAAAAGTGATTTTCTCTCAAGGGTTCTTTGCCTTTCTCTTAGTCTTACCTTCATCTTGGCCACCATGAAAAGCTATTTTCTTGCTACCATAAACCATCTGTTGCCTTTTCCTCTATTATGCTCTAAGCTTCCTGCGAAACAGTTTAGGAATTAAGCTAATCAAGAAAATGCTAGTTTCATCTTATTCTGAACAGATTTCTTTTTGTTGGAGGTGAGCAAAGTTTTTTCACCATAGTTTTCAAACACCAAGTTTGAAAAACTTTACTGAACACTTCAGTATAGTTCTGAACTAACTTGAACTTAGATACCACTTCTGCATGAAATAAAGGAGAAACATCATCAGCAACTATATCCACTTAATAAGTTCCTTGTTAATGGGCACGATCAAGAATAGTAGTTCTTGTTCTCATTCTAATTTACAGGTCATACAGAAAACTAGTGTGTAGCATAGTACTAACTCCTTCCTTTCTTAATCTCCTTAACTCATGCAACAAAAGTTTCTGAAGCGTACATCAATACATCAGCTTCTTTTTTTAAAAGATCTTTGGTGAACTTAGTAAAATTTTCCAGATACACTTTGATAAATGAAACCAGATGCTAAATAGCGATGTGGGAATATAATTTTACATGATGTCAGCAAAGAAGGATGGAGGGGAGGGGGAGAAGATTTATGCTTCATGTTGTGACTCTGGAGAATAATTATTCTGAAAACCCTGATGTTTTCATTATTTCTCAAAACCCTGTGAAAATTCTGATGAGTAGATCAGTGCTATAAAATTTCATTAGACACTACACTAAGTATTTTACAGAAAGCTGGAAGGAATTGAATGAACAAGAAAGAAAGAAGATAAAAATACAAATAAAATAAAGAGCTGATCTTTATTAGTCCTAAAGACCTCTATTGGTCCTAGAGACTTAATTCATAGCCCCAGAAGCCCTTAAGATGGAAAGAGATTTCAGAGGAAACATTTAAGGAAGGATATACAGTCTCAGGGGCTTTGGGAAAAGAAAGGGAGCTATCAACAATATGGGCAAATATTAATTGTCTTTTCAGCCTCTTGTCCCTAAGTTTAACTGTGTTTGTGGGAACGAAATAAAAGATTGACTCCACATAAAGCAAGGAAAGACCTTCACATTTTGGTACTGACAAAATGATAATTCAGCCCAACCATGAAATTAAATCATGCACCCCATATAGTACCTCACAGCTTGTTCTTCTGTGAACGATACTATAGCTCAGGAGTCAACTTGCCCTATTTGGAACTCTAAGTTTTTCCATCTTTATCGCAGCTGAGTAGCATCTTGACATTGTTAATCAAATCATAACAGAAAATCCTGTATACCAGATGAGAAAGTTATAATACTCCTAAACAAGCTTGCTACGACATCCAGTATGTGCATAGTCTTCCCTTGCTGCTCAAGTAATCTTTTCTTATCTTTCCTTGAGCTGAATCCTCAATGTTTTGAATTTTGCTACCTTTTCTTTTTCTTTTTTTTTTTTTGTTTTCCCCCAGGTCTTGAAGATTAGGCTCAAGCCTCAAGATATAATCTTTTTGAGTCAGAATTTCTGAAATCTGGTCAAATGTATAGTGTTCTAGAATTTTTACCTAGGTCTTAATACTGACTTATATGGTCTCATTCCTGTGATTTACTCTCATATTTACCAGTTCTCACACTTGCAGTTTCAAAGAATATAGATTTTAATCCTGGTGAAGATTCTCCTAAGGAAAGCCTCACAGCACACCGACCATTTTTCTGGAAGTGTTAGTTCTGGATGCAACAAAACCTATTTTATATTGCCATATCTAACTTTCAGTATTTGCACTGGTAAAAGAAAATAATGAAACAAACAAAAATAGAACCAGTTTTGCACTATTTTTTTAAAAACTTTGTATTATGCAAAGCTCATGGAAGCTCCTTCCTGAAATTTCAGCTTCAGTACCTTCGAAAGCAACTAATTTCTAGCTGAAAACTTTACTTCTTTACTTGCTTGAACAATTCCTTCTTTTTAGGATTAAAATGGTAATTGCTTATTCTTATTACATGAGACATTTGGTTTAGCACAATATTTCATATATAACAATTTTTAATTCAAATTCTTCAATAACAGGTTTCTTTATAAGCCTTTTATTAACTGACGCTAAAAGAAATATTCATCCTTTCTGAAAATTATCAGGAGAAGGTTATCACTGTGCTAGGCATTGATGAGATCAGATCTATAATTGCATGTGCAAGGACAGAAACATAAGAAATATTAATTGAAACTGAACTGGGGGTACAAAGGCAGTACAATCACTAGAGAAAGCCAACACTCCTAGAAAGGCTTAAAGAGTTTGTTTAGATTACCAATATTATGGCCAAAATGGGACAGCTGCTATCTATAAAGGTATAGCTGCAATAGGTAACTAGGGATGGGACAATTTAAGATAAGACACCGAATGCACAAAATAAATGGGCTTAAAACATCCACAGAGTAAATTTAGGCAGGACACAGTATATTCTTAATTGCCAGAAGAGCAATTTCCCAGTAAAAGGAGAAAAAATGTAACTGGTAACAAGAAATCAAAGAATAACATGAATATTGTAACATCACATGACTGGACTCCCTGATGGAATAAGTCACCTCTGAACATACATTTTATTTTGGAAAGCATGTTTTGTAGCTCTCATTAGAGAGAGTGATTCATTTTCAACAAAATTGCTGCCTAGTAGGAAATTTTTCTTTCTATCAATCTGCTTTCCACTAGAAATATATTTTTTTTAAAGTTTGAATTATTAATATCAACAAAACAAAACTTGGCCAATATGTAGAATAATGAATGGCCTAAGCAATGCTTCCAACGCAAAAATTACCCAAGTTTTGGGTTTGAAACTTGTATGAAGCACAAAATGGCACAAGTGTTTTACTGCTTTCTGCCCTCAAGCCACTGTGTAAGTATGACCTCTCAGACCTCAAACTACATGTTTTAATAAGATAGTTTATTAAAGGTTTTGTGGATGCAACACACAAAATACAGTCAAGGTAAGGCTGTTGAGGCAACTATCATGGCTATCAAAAATCTGGCTGTACGTTCCCCTGTTTCGAACACAGAAGCTTAATTTTCAGATGAAAGCTTAGGTACATGTTTTTGTTTAACTGGGCAGAAGAGCTCAACTTGCAGCAAGAAACACACATTTTCTAACACCAGATATTTTGCTAAGAGGATTCTTCAGCAACATGATGCAAAATTACATACTGTATTCAAGATGGAAATCTAGTACTAAATAAAACCTGAGATTAATAGTTAGTTCTTTTATAATTTATTATTTCCTGTACACTGAATAATCCTTTAATATCAACAGAACTTATCCCTTTTCTTAGTTAGACAGTTTCAAAATAATTAACAAACACATAATCCTTGACTCTGTATCTCTTTAGAGTTTTCAAAATCGCTCAAGGACCTTATTAGCCCCAGAAAGGATTTGAGCTTCTCTAATCTGGCATTTCTCTTTGTTCATCCAAAGGCTATTTCCATTCATTGTTACCTTTTCTTTCTCAAACATATTTGTGACTTTTCATTCTGTCTTTCATACACTAAACACTCCAACAAAACTGTGTTTGTGAATATTCACTCAAATGAACCTTGATTAGCTAGCTAAATATTTATTGCCTTGTACAGCAATTTAAATTTTAAAACAAATTACTAGTATTTGTAACAAATTTGCATTTTTTCAAGCTTTCCTTAGAATAATTTGCCAACAAAACTATTCTTATACAGATAAACATTTTTATTCAAAATATTCTCTATGCCAACCAACTCGTATCCCCAGCTATGACACAACATTTGCACCTTGCAAGATGTTTCCATTAAAATTTTAGAATTCTATGAATCCTTGATTCCCTCTTCTTTTGAAAGTGACTGTTAATTCCATTATTCAAATCTTACTCTAAGAAGCTATTATTAAAAGATATAAAATAAACTAAATTCTGGCATGTTCTTTTTCAAATACCACCATTTGAGTAAATATGACCAACTAGACTGATTCCCAATTTTTTGTAGTGTATTTTGCATCTTGTTATTACTTCAATACTTTGAAGGAGAACAGTTTTCAATTCAACCTATAGGAGAAACTAGGCAGCAAAAACCCTGTACAGGAGACTTCACTAGAGCACACTCATTCATTAATAAAAAAGATGTATTTTATTTATGGGGAAAAGTTTCTTCTTTCCCTGCAGCACTTCTGTACTTCACAGATGATTCCACAACTGTCAACTCAGTTGATATGAAATTATAAACACAAACTGTTCCAAAGTCTGTACCACTTTATATTCAAATTTCATAAACAATGCAAACACCAAAATACATCTGCTTTGACTTTGTAACACTATACATTTCACAAGTATATTGATATAAAACATACTGAGTTGCAAGCTATACCATAAACCCTGTACCTTTGAATACTGGTGAATTCTAAACTGTCACCTCTGTTCATTACACTCAGCTCTGGTAATAGGATTTAACATTGGATTTCCTCATTTGATTTGGATTCAATGATGAGCACTCAATTAAAAAATTGAATTCTGCCATGCTATTAGAACTCTGATTGCCCCCAACCTAAACCAGAAATGAAATGAGAAACATACTTAGCTTGTGACACCAGTGCAATGCCATAAGCATCAAAGTTAATTTTACTTTCCAAATCAAACCATGTCCACTGGCCAATGCATCACATCACTCCTTTGACCCAGCAGAATTGCAAAATTACGGTCTCTGACAAATAAACAAGTTCAGCTAAGGTCATGTGTTTCAATACCCACAGCTAATATGAGATTGCCATGACTCTACAGCATATGATGAGGTAAGAAACTGAAAAATAAAAACTGACCATTTTATTCTTCCCTAAACGATGGAGATGCAGAAAGGCTGTTTTTTTTTTTCTTTTTTACAAGAATCTTGCTTACACATCTGCAGCACTGGAACTGGCTCTGCTGATACATTCTGCCTTGTTGTGGTGCAGATTGCAGTGCAGGACATGTCAAGATCTGTCCATTTGTGCATTATCCCCTCTCCGTGCTCAGCATTCCGCTTATCTTATCAACCAAATGCAATGGTGCCACCGGTGATTCATTCAGGCTTGATTTACAATACAGAAAATAGCATCTAAAATTCCCATTCAATTTGGTAATGACATCAAATGCTTTAATGGAAATCTACACATTTAGTGTAAAGCCTCAGCTGGAATGATGTGAATTGCTCAGCACTGATTTCTTTTATTTCACTAGTAAACTGAACCCTGCAATGTGGGCAAGGCTAGACAGCCACAGGACTGTAAGGAAGCTATTGGAATACCGGAAATATGCAAAATAACAGAAGATTAGATACACTCATGCTCCTGGTGAATGCTGTGTTCATACCAGTGTTCATAATGCCAGCCCACTGTCAGAAGGCTGGAACACCGCCTGAAAACTCTGAGATATATTTGTAAGTCATTTTCTGCTTAAGAAAATAAATTAGTCACCTTGAACATACTCTAACATCTTACTCTAACAGTCCAAGAATGCTTAGAGCTACTAAAGTAAGAATAATAATTTTAAAAGTTAATTTTTATTTCCCTAGTAAATTGAATTATCCTTTCCTAGCTTTTTGTAAACTTATTGTAAAATGTTCTGTTTGCCTTCATGCATAACCATAAGATTTCTTTTTCAAAACTACTTTTTCAAAAATGTACTTAAATCACTCTGTAACTAAATTCCTTGCTGACTAAGCTTTAAAAAGCAAGATATAATAGGGCAATTTTTTTTCTTGTTTTCATCGATAAATTTGGGAATTTGGGAAAGATGATCTTGTTGGTGCCATGGGAGAATTGCAAATTTCCCACTATATGTAAGCAATGTGAAATTTGTATCTTAGCTTATTTTCAACTTCTTGAGTAGTGGAAAAGAGAAGCAATGTATATCCAAATAGTTTATTTAGAGTGATATTTTTAAACCATTAAAGTATTACATTAACTTCAAGTATTTGATCTTATGGCTGGATGTAGCATTACTTATAATCCAGTGTTGACATTTTAACATACAAAAACAACACAGCACATCTTCTTATTTAGCAATCCATCAGGCACTTAATGTCTTTTTTTTAGCTCCCTAAATTACTGGAATTAATAGGATTTTATATAACCTAATATCTTACTGCATATCTGAAAGAAGTAGCATTATGGCTAACAAGAACCTTGACATCTTAACTTAGAAGTGATAAAGCTTAGTCCACTTCAGCATAGTAAACATACAACAGAACAAGCCATTATTACATAAGTATAAAATTATTGAAAAACATATTTTTCTTTTTTAATTAAGTACTTGCAGTTCTACATGCTAGTGCTTGTGTGATAGAGAACAGCAAAAAGCACAGAATTTAACGTTCCTCCTAATCTATCAAGTTCCAAGCTAATTCAAAAACAGGTTGAATGTTTCAAAAGTGCTTGAACACTCAGTGACAAAACCCAAGCATCTCATCGCTCTTATATCACTTAAACCCCTTAGTTTTAAAATAATCTGAGGCTGCTGTTAAAAGACACCAAAATAATATTGACACAACTAATGGAAGGCATAACTGAAAAATGTGCTTTTAAGTACAAGTATAGTAATTAAAAGACTCCACAAGGAAGAAGAGGCAGGAAAAAACAACATAAGACATGGAATCACAAAAAAATCTTCCCTGTGATATTATATTAATTGTCTATGCAAGTTTAGCAAACAAGAAAAAAATCATGTCTCTAAGTAAGGAATAATTAAGTTGAAAAGTATGTAAACTAAACAGGTCACCTGCAGCCCTGGATTCAGAAGCGGTCTGACAATACTCTGCTGCTTTCACATCCAGCCTGCATCCAGTCCTTTCTCTCTGCACAGCTGCACATCATGATCTCCCCCACTTTTAGCTTTTCATCACATTAAAATCACATCAAAAATGTTAATTACCATTTTCCAGTGAGAAAGCTTTCAATGACAGCACTTGGCACCAGTAAATATAAAGCCTTTTCCATGTTTGCATGGTAAATCACCTGTTTGCCTAAATCATGAAGACAAATAGAAGACTACAGCCCATATGTACGGTACAAAAATAGCTACTTTGAAATGAAACTAAGATTTAGATCAGACTTTGGGAGGTTAAATTCTCAGTAAGTGCATAGATATTGCAGAGGGTTTGCATAAATTATTCTGTCCCATATCAAATTGAAAAATTTTACTTTTAGCTAAGTGCACCAGGCAATGCTGAAGAATCTAGTCCTCTGCAAGCTGAGGCATCTCAAAATCAGGTTATGTGAGGCACATCAATTACTTTTGAAACACGTAAGACTATTCTGCCCTGCTGAATTTACAGATAGAAGAAGACAGGATCAGTCTTTTAGTAATGCTTTTCGTACAAACATATCATAGAAGATGTGTCTTCAAATAGAATCAAGAACCTTTTAGTTTCACCTTTGATTATGCCTGATGTGAGAAACTCTACTGCCTAAGTACCAAGAACTAGCCTGGGAACAAAATTATTAATTTAACCTCTTCCTGCATGTGTTCAGAGAAAGGTTTACAAGAAGTGATAATCAAGGACAAAGTACTCCTCCAGAGATTCTGCTCTGATTCCAAGAACCTTTCTGCCTAAGCTTTTTCAAAACCCAAAAAGTCTTGGTTAAATTTTAATCCAAAATCATCGCCCCAACACATTCACTACTTTCATACTAAAAAAACCCAAACACAAAAACAAACAAGCAAACAAATAATAAAAAACACACCAAAAAAAGGCCAGCAGTTTTTATTTACACTGAACTTCCATCTCCTTTCTCAAATCCCTCAACCATCAAGTCAGCAGCCCAGGAAAAGCTTCTGTTCTTTTCCCCCTTGCAGAATGTGGTTTTAAATAAACATTCTTTTTCAAGAAAACACAAAGATAAGGGGAAGTGAAGGGGAAGTGAAGGGAAGTGAAGATAAAGAGTGGGAATTCCACCCACACACATCTGGGTGGGAATCCCATGAGCATTCTGACTACTCACTGTGTCCTTGCCTCTCATTCCTGAAGTGACCAGGCACAGCACCAAGGCTGCAGTGAAAAGTGGGATCTGCCAAAATTGAGCAGTTAATGCCACCTCTGCTCTTCCATTCAACTGGATTTTCAGCACCTGTGAATTTGCCAAACAGATTTTATCCTGCTCTCGTTATTGGGAATCCACTGAAGGGAAACCTGAAATTAGGAGTAGCACTGTGCTTGAAATTCTTTTGAAGGTATTTCACACATGTTTCAAAAAACCCACATGTTTCAAAGACTGAGTTTAATTTCTTTAATTTTCACAGTCAAAGGGGTAAGAAGGCATAATTTTTGGAGGTAGTATCAGTAAGTGACAATGAATTTTTTCCTTTGAAAAACTTACACAGTAGCCTCAAAATTGTACAGAAACAGCAAATACATGCTAGGCCTCAGGGACTCTTGCAATTTTTTACCATGGCCTATGAAAGAGGCATAAATGGCACTCTCTATATCCATGTAAGATTTGACAATTTATTTCAATATCCAGGGATTTCATTAACAATAACAGGCAGTAGTTCTTCACACAACCCAATAATTAAATCTGGAATTCTGCCAGAGAAATTGGTAAATTTTAAAATTTAATGTTCTATAGATATTAAAAGGAATGCAACTGATGACATTAATAAAAGCAAATACTTTTATCATGGGGTGTTAAATGCCCTATGTTACCTTTTCTTCAGTTTTGGGAAGCATGTCACAGAAATATTGAGATTTGTATTCTTCTAAAGATATCAGTTGCTGTTGAAGGGGACACGACTATTTTTATGTCCATCTTTTTTAGGTGGCAAGAGGTGTTAAGCTCTCATATTTAAATTTCATTACTGCTTTCTCATTGTTCAACACTTGGACAAAACAGAACAATACATAACAATTCCAATAGCAGCACGACATTTCACTTCTAGGAGGACAGTAAAGAATATCAACCTCTGCCATACTGAAGCATCTTTTAATAGCAAAATACAGTGTATGCCTTACTTTGTATCATACTCAGCCTCATATAAAGATAATATGCTTGTAGCTATAGCAAAAATTAAACTTAATATGAATTACACACCTATTTGTATGCTACTTCATATTTTATACCCTGACGTGTTTATTTGAAAGCTCTATTCACTACTCAGTATAACAACAGGCAAAGTAATGTCACTACTGTCCAGGAATTGAGTGATGAAGGGTGAAGTTTCAGGATTTGCATTTTCAAAACAAGGCACCTGAAAAAGATAAATTAAAAACTACACAAGAATAAAATCTTCAAGAAAAAAAATAAAAGAAACGAAATCTTAACAACAAGGGTGCAATCTGTTCTGCAGACCCACATTTTTGCTCCTTGAAGATCTCTAAAATATTGCTTAGGCCCAAATTGGCTTATTCCCCAAGACTGGACAAGATCACAGCTCATGGCAGTATGAAAGATTAATTTCATTTGTTAATGTGCTCATTGCTACTGCATGGAGTGAGATCAGTGGAATAGGGTAAAGGAATCTTAAAAATAATAAAAATAAAAATAAGATAAAAGTACTTCCAGCAACTTCAAGTATATTTAGCTTTTCTCATCCCTCAGTCACATGCACATATGTATCTTAGAGATACATTTTAAACCAAATATGGCTAAAGAGTATTATTATGAACGTGTTTACATACCTTATCCATTGAAAAAGATGCTCTTCTACAGCACTAAAATGAACATTTGGTTAGATTTCTCATCTTAGCTCACCAAGTATTAGCATGATCACCATCCTGCAACCAAGAGGACTTCTCAGATAAGAAAGAGTTACATTGTCAAAATCAGTCATGTATCTTTAATTACTAAACCTTCTACAGTGCATTTTCAGGCATACTGGTTTTGCCCAAATCTATTTTAATCTGAAAATTAGACAAGATTTTTCAAATCAGAACTAAAATATTTCTAATGTTCAGTATTTAGGCTTTAACTGAAAGTGAGATTCATTTAAAAATGTATTCATCTTAATAACATCATTATCTAGGACTTGAAACATATTGAAAAACTATGTACAGCAGATAAAATGAAAGGTAAAATAGTAGAAAACTGTGTTCAAAATCTTTCCCTCTTCACCCTTCCCCCAAAGATACCTGCGCTGTCCATTACTGAGGCTTTGAAATTTGAAAACCGAATCCTACAATAATTCCCTCCTAAGGCCTTTAGATCTGGGGAAGACAGATGTGCACACTTGAGACTGGGTGGGAAATGATGGGATGTGGAACAATGGGAAATCAGGAGGGGCAATGTAGCATATTCTGAACATGATTTTCTAGTTCAAAATGTTGGACTGTCTTTAGTTTTTACTATTTAAAGAAAGAATTTAGAACAATTCTTAAAACTTAAAATAAACCTGGACTTGAAATAAATTTACTTCTTACAAGACAAAGCAAAATTCATGGTTTAGTTCAAAAGGTGAGCTTTACAGAAGACAATATAAAAATATATGTTCTCAAGAAAAAAGCCTTTGCATGAATGTCAAAACTAGCTTCATCATTGTGGAAAGTTTCATCACAGATCTCTCCTGACAGCGTAGGTTTTCAGTGAGGATTATCAAGCAGTTTCAACTATGCTGTTTCCATTAATATAACAATCTCAGGACATCCAAATCCAGAGGCAGTGACTGGAAGGCTATTAGAGAAAACTAATAAGCTTTCTTGAGCAGACATGTTATTCACAGACATCCTGCTGAATCTAGTTTTTTTAATACTGTTTTAAAGATAACCCACAGGTCAAATGCATGGGAATACTTTAAATTTTCACTCTCAGCTTTCTAAATAATGTATTTCAAAAGCTGTCATTTCTTAGTCATGCATCTTGGGCTTCATTTAGTATTGGGTGTGAAGGGGAAAGAAGTGAACATGTGATGCATGTGAACATGTGAAAGAACATGAACATGTGACACTGGTTTTCAGTATCACATATAAAATTCTCCTCACACACCCCATTTAGAAAAAAAGCAGTACAATGTATTCTCTTGTGTCATTTTTTCTCATGGCACAGAAAACTTACTAGTAGTAATTTAATTCTCATGTTTGTAGGGAAATATTCATCCTTTCCCAAAGTATTTATAAATTTAGTATTATTGAAAAAATAATGCAAATGTGCTGATTTTCTGTTTTATGTAAATAACTATAATAGCATTAAAAACAGTAATACTAGCAGTAGTAATGTCCTTGAAGGAGCTTGAGATGGCTAATGGAATGATGTAAACTCAGCCAATAAATCTTGAAGCAGTTACATTTCTTGGTGTCTGCAATCAGTCCAAGACAAATGAAAGGTTTATGAAATAACTAAAACAGAAATTGCAAAACTCTACATCATTCCTGTGGGCCACAAGTTACTGATTCTCAGTTTTCTTATGCCTCTTTTTTGTTTGGTTTTTATAATTTTTAAAGATTCCAAGGGGTCTAAGCACTAAACCTGAGACTGTGGTAGTGTGCAGAATGCCCTAAAAGAAGTGCTCAGCTTGCCTGAACAGGGATGTCTACATCACCACTGACAATTCTGTGGTAACACAGATTTGTTTTGTAGGTAAGCATTTTGAGTTATTGGAAAAAAAATAAAATGCTGTGAATCAAAGTAGACACTCTAAATACCTGCAGGGAAAACCAGAAGCTACTAGGCTGCACTGGAGAACTGTCTTGCTTTGTTTTTAGCAGAACTGAATTACAAGAAACACATTCTGCTTATTATTTTACATAGAGCCACAACAGGAATTTATCCCATGGAGTCTACTCGATTTATCTTTGGTTTTAAACTGCATCTAATAAAATAATGCAGAAAAATACTCAAAGGTGCATTACTTAATTTAATTCAAGTAAATATATTTGGTTTTCAAGAGAAGTTATAACAGAATAAGTTAAAAATCATATTTACTTCACCAGAGAACAATTGCTGCCAAGTCTGCAAGCATGTCAAAATGCTTTTTAGCTTATTTCTCTGCAGGAGGCAATCTGTATTAAAGCAAAATAAAAACTTGTAATCAGAAAAAATCCATATACTCAGTCAGTAACCTCTCAATTTAGAACAAAAAGCATACAGGTCAGGTCTCATTCAACCCGCTACATGGTTTCAAATCTGAAAAAGTCACTAATGAACTTGGTCTGACCCCTGTGAGCTAACAGAAAACAAAGTTCTCAGATATTCTCCAGCCTTTAGACATATTTTGGTAAAGAAACAGTTTACCTTGGCCATGCAATTAAAAAAAATTAAAAATACAACACAAAACCTCCAGACAGTGGCCCAGAAACAAAATTCTTAATGGTATGATCTCTGGATGACAAANAAAAAAAAAAAAAAAAGAGGATCTTTCCTTGTAGAGAATTTGTTTTAGTTGTTATTTAAATAAAATACATGCTGTGCTCAAAACCACACTTTCAATGCAGACAATTTTCTGGTCACTCCAGAATGCATGAATATGTAGGTATGCACAGATCCCATTCTGACTGGCCTTTATGTGCTTAACTGCCTCCCAAAAATAAATACCTAGATAGCCAAATCATATTCAATTTTCTCATATACAAAAACTAAGTTGCTTTCAATTATTTATTCTTACCTGCAAGAAACCAAATGCTTTACTACCACTTTGAATTGAGAATAAATATACAGAATTATCACAGTAATTGCAGCTTATGCATCTGAGAAGTTGATAAGCAGCGCATTTTCCATGTCAGGCACCAACTGACCAAAGCATTAACTCGAGTTACTGTAACCTACAATTGTTAAAAACCTATCTCTTTGCAAATGGTTCTTCAAACTCTAAACACCGAGTTGAAAAATCTTTCATATCTGAACTCACTAAGAAAACTCATATAGAAAGATGACTTTTTTTCTTTTAAAGAAGGAGAGACTATACTTTCAGAATGATACTGAAGTTAGAATTTCTTGATTCAACCCTATAAATGGAGATATATTACATGAAAACTTTTTGTCTATGTCAAACAAAAAGCTTTTAGGTCACTCACAGCATTAAAGCAAAGTTTTAATGTCAGACTTTGCATAATTCTTTGTACTTTAATCACTTTTTGGATCCATGGGACAAAGGTTTCCAAAAAGCACATTCGCATTAATTATGTCATACTGTATGTTCTCTATGTCTATTTTGAGAAAGAAACATGATCAACATTCAAGATCAAGCAGGACAAATGAGTGTTTCAATGACTAAAGAACAGTAAGATAACTCTTTGTGATTCCTGTCAACGACAGTGCACATAAAAACTCCGTTTCCTTAGAACAGACCTTCAAAAACAACGGATTAGTGATAGATATCTCAAAAAATTTTTACACTGTATTTTAAACATACTTGCATGCCAAAAGGGTAGGCACGCACAGAACATTAAAACTGCACCTAGCTGGAGGTGTCAACACAGTGAATATTCAGCTAATTGATATTGCTTACTACAGAAGCCAAGGTGTGAATATGGTGCAATGAAGCATTTGGAAGAGGACAAGCTTTCTTTTGAGAACAAATTAAAGTTGCACAAAATACTTATCAAAGTGGGATTGACATCTGTATTTAAACAGTATTCACTTTTTTCCCTTTTTTCCTCTATTATCTTCCTCATTCCATTTTCTCTTTCCTTTATATAAAAATAATAATAAAAAATAAAAATTCTTGTCTGAATCACCCTCTTATTATTTCAAAAAAATTCCATTGTAGGACCTTGATACCAGTAACATCAACTCTGAGATGCATCACTTCAGATATTCTAACCATATAGCTTCTATTGATTCCCTAAAAATCGGACCATTTTTATTGAAATGCCAAAACAATTACTTAAAACCAAAATTTATCTTCACACATTCAAAAACACCCCTTTTGATTACAGACCAGGATTTTCAGATACGGAGCAGCATTAGACATTTAAGGACATTAGAACTTCTTTAAAAATGACGTGAGTGTCTTGAGCTGGTTATTCACAAGAGGAGACCTTCAGCATTTTATAATCTCAGTTCTAAATAAAACTGCCTTAACCCACAACAGCAACAAAACTGAAGGGAAATCATACTTGGTCTACATAAAATACTCAACCTATCCCATATTACTGTAGTTCAACGCATATAATTATCAATGTTTTAACAATTTAGTAATTATTCATGCAATTATAATTCAAATTGATTAATTGAATAGCTCATTTTTCTGCATTTTGTTTTTATCAGCTGTAATTAACATTTCATTAATATTAATAGATTACAAAGATTACATGAAGCAATTAACACATTCTGGAATATTATTACCCAGAGAAAACAAAAATCAAACACAACTCAATAAATACAAGTTTCCATAATACAAAAACTAATTCAATTATTTTGGCATCAAATAGGTAAAGTATTATATATATAATACATATACACTTTTGATGCACCCAACTACCAACAGAGCACCTTGGGAGCTCTCAGAAGCACCTGCACTGCTGCTGTTGTCTTCCTCTACTGTGAGTTTGTAATTAGATGGAGCAGCATCAATACACCTCTTCTCAATGACCTCTTTCTCATAAATTTTACTACACGTAAGTTTATTCTGCCTGCCTTCAAACTTGCACAAGTCGGAGACTGTACTCAGGAGCTTCTCTATGAAACACAAAAAATTTCAGATTTGGGAAGTTTTTCTTTTGTTTGCTTGTTTAGGGGGTTTAGGGGGTTTCCTTGTCTAGGAAGAACATAAGTTCAAACTAACGGCCTTTACAGCAAATGAGCTCCAGCTACAACCACTTTTTCTCCCACAATATGCCTTTACCCCTGATTTACATATTTCCCTTACACATTTCTTCCAGTGGTTATACGGAAAACACCAATTATGGACTGACTGACAGTAAGGATAGCCCTACAACAGATTCTTCTCTGGGACTCAATGTGAGGAGTTAAATCATATCTAGGATGAATAAAATGGGATTGTACAGAATTAATACTATCTTCTATGTCCTTCAATTTTATTTTTTCTCTCAGTTTTTGTTCTTCCACATTTTTTAACTTCTTTTTTCACCCCTTTCTTTAACACAGGAAACAAAGGGAGCCAAAATTTCTACAACCCACCAAATTAATTTCTGTGGGAGGAATAAAAATTTGTAGAAAAATGACATAATCACTCATTTTCAACTCAAATATTTTATAGCCCACTACGCTTTCAAAAAAGAAATTTTGAAGTCTTTCCAGGACTACTATTTAGTATCTTAGTAAATATCAAGGAAGAAGAATAGCTCAAACTAACAGGGAAGTTAATTGTTTTGGAAAACTCCATTTTGACAGTGTTAAGTTTACGGTTGGATTTGATGACCTTATAGGTCTTTTCCAACCTAAATGATTCTACAACTCTAAATGAAAAAAATCCAACATATGTGTAGGATGAACATCTTTCTTCTTTCTCATTGCAGAGTGAAAATGTGCAGTATTCCAATTTAGGGATAAAACTCATAATACATTTATTATCACATTTACAGACTGCTAGAATGAGGCATTTACAACCTGAATAATAAAAGAGCAGAACACACGTGAGCATATCCCACTGCAATTTGAAACACGATTCTTTTACATGAAATAAATACAATGTTAAAGTTAAGACCAACAAACACTTCTCAAAATTTAACTGTTATCATTTATTCAAAAGTAGAAGATAAATAGAAAAGAAGGCATCCCCTTTGTAGTATCAATACATTTACAAACTCAATTTTTGTCATGCTTTTCATCTTTTTCTGTCAGATGATTATGCTGTACGTCATAAAATTTTGTTTCTCCAAATTAACAGAAAAAACTGTTTCAAGTAAAAAAAAAAACACCCTAACAAACAAACAAACAAAAAACCCACCAAACAAACAAACAAACCCCACACATCTTTCTACTGCATCCATCATGAAAGAGAACTAGTGTGTTTAACATTTGGGTATAAAAATGCTGAAAACGACAGCTGATGTAGCTCTCTATTCTTATTGTAATGGGGGCTATTTAAAATACCTTACAAAAACCAATACCTCAGCTACATAAATTGCAGCCCCCAGGGTTAAGAAGTAAATATTGTCAGTGTCAATGTAGATTGAAAAAGAGAAAAAATTTGAAATATTGAGCACAGAAATAGAAAACTGACAGTTTATCAGAAAAATAGACCTTCACACAGGATGAAGTCCAAAGACTTCTATTTAAACAATGCTTAGTTATTAGAGGAATTAGTCACCTGATCTGCTACAGAAGTTGTACCTTTCATACCACTGATTTTTCTCCAAAGAATTAGTAGGGCAAGAAAAGCTAGGCTGCATTATCTTTAGAAAGAGGAAACAAACCTACATGCACAGAAAATCAGAGATAGAAAAAAGCTACCAAAAATATCATAGCAAATATTTCCATGTCCATTCCAAACTTCAAGATTCACAGACATGGGGTTTTTGTAACCAACACAAAATCACACAGCAACCTAAGGCATGTTATTGGTAAGATTATGTTCTTCTCATTCAGTTTAAATTTCCCCTTCTTAACCTTATCCTATTACTCCCATCTCATACTTTATGAAAGGGCCAAGGGGAGGGAATAACAGATTAACCCCAGAGGTAATTAGCCTAACAAGGTCACAAGCAGTTTTCTTTCTCAGTCAGCAGAGTCAACACAAGTGATTATGGTCAGCATCCACACAGAGCCATCTTTGCCCATGTACCCATTTTAATGAAATTGATAGGACTGGCATTTCTAAGGTAAATATTTGACACCTCCTGAAATTGCAGCAGGGTGCCTGGTTCAACAAGTTATCTTCATCTCCTGTGGAACAAACACTGAAGTGCAGCCTGTCAATTCACCTTAACAAAAACTAGGTCTTCTGCTATATTTTCTCCTCCTTCCTTTTGTGAATTATACAAAGTTATTAAATCCTTCCACTATCAACCAGGATAAGTCTAACACCTTTGTCTCTAGAGGACTGAAGCACCTTACTATTTTGAGTGAAATTTCATCTCAAGTGTTCATTAGTTCATATTAATGAGGCTGAAATAATATAGCAGAAATTACTTTCACAAAGTTACGTGGAAGTTACATACAACACGAGTCAGCACTTTAACCTACACAATAATTACAATTCCTTTTCTGCTCCTGCACTTTCTGTTGCTATTTTTTGTTTAAAGAGAACACCACAATTCCAGCTGCAATGGCAAGTATTTAGTGACAATGAGAACACAAAACAGAGACATTAGATTTCAGAGACTCCCCAGACTATATTTTTGGAAAACTCTGCTTATAAGATCTATTTTTTTGATATCTCCCCAGACCCTATTCCATCTCAGCTCTCCATCAAAATCTCATAAAAAGGGAAATCATACATGCTGCAGATTTTGAGAGGCTCTACTTAATCTTCTATGCTACAGACACCTCTGTTAGATAAAAGGAAGAACGATGGAGAGCTGCAATGAGCTGTCTCTAGGCAGGCTAGGTGCTCACATGACAGCCCTGACATGTGCAAGCTCATTATCCACTTGGATAAGCCAGTCCACAGCCCGGGTGGAACACAGTGCTGAATGTGTGCTGAAATGCACCCACGACACTTGGGCACAGCGCTGCAGCAGAAGCACAGCTGCAGAGATGTGCTGCACTGCGTAGCCTCCCAGGACACAAAACCAACACCAAATCAACTGCAGTGTTGGGAGGACTTTTACTGAGGATAACAAAGCGAAAGAATACACTCAGGATGCATCCAGGGAGATGCATACACAGCTCCCTGTAGCTTTGCTACTTTCTTCTTCTTCCACATGTCAGTAAAAAAACTTATGTACTAATATGAATGCATGAAATGGCTTCTAGTTGTGCACATAGAACCCTACTTTCCTCTTAAGAATATATTTTGGAATACATTTTGCAGTAATCGTTACTTTGCAACCATTTCAGAGTGAGAAATCCTGTTGCAGAAACTGCACAAACTTACATGATTAGGTAAAATTTAAACTAGCAGGGTAGAAATACATACATATATATATATATACACATATATATACACACTACACAAATTTACAGGCACATATTCACATATTTGCAAGCATGCAAATGGTATCAGCATAGACTATTTAAACAAATTATGCATACATATTTCTGTTTAAGGACTGAGTTATACAAACTGCAGTAGTCAGCACAGTAGAGAGCTTATCCTTAAACTGGTTTTGGATCTTGTAATTCAAGCAGTATTGGACATCAAGACACCATACAAATATTAGGGAGCCTCAGGAGTGGGAACATAAATAAACTTGCAATTTAACTTAAACATTTAATATTACCTTGAGATTTTTAACAAGATAAAGTTATCATCTTCTACCACTACCTTTTTTTCAACTCTTTTTTCCTAACATGATATGCTTTCATAGCTTTCCTTGCTGGTATTACTCTGGCAATAAATGAATGAGCAAGACATTTCTTTGGTGCTTTCCATCATCTTGACTTCCCCACTATGGTGTACGTGTTCAGTTAATGATGGAACTGAAGGCTTCACTGAGCTAGAATGAGAATACCTCATTTCACCTTATAAAAAGCTTAGGTTAATTACTTGGCCCTGTCTGATTTTCTCATTTTCAAGAACTCATTTGCCAGATAAAAATTAAATGAAGATCTGGCAATTCCCTCTTGTTTCAGTATCTGTAGCCCTATATCACATAACCTGGAGTTTTACGTACTTAAAGCTAAATCTAATATTTTTATGAAAGTATGAAAAATTGCTAGAAAAATAATTTACTGAACTTTCAGTCAGAAGTTATGTGAACAAGTCTAATGTAGTCAGACATAGCTCTCATCTTCAAAACTGAAAATAATTAATAGGTGTTAAAATTCTACACTGAAATTATGCTCCTTTTCCCTAAGTGAAAGATTAATGAGCGCTTCAATTATACAAAAAGGAAACAAATTATGAATAATTTATATCAAATAGATTTGAACCAGTCTTGTGAGCACATGTTGCTGTGAGACACAAGATGCATGAAATGTTCTGGGGAAAACAGAGGTTGAATACAACAAATAGGTTGTATTCAACCTATTCAAACAGTTACATAAACATTTATGTCAATGTCTTCTTATAGTAATTTTATCTAGAGAAAAATATTTTATTGCAACTTTTACTGATAATAAATGCAGAAAACTAACAGCTAAAAACCTGAAATATAATTTGAGTTATAAAGCTAAATAAAACATGACAGTGTAACAATAATAACATTGATAATTATAACGTCAATATTAAAACTTTATTGCCTTATTGTATCCAGAATTCAGATAAGCTTTTCTTTTTTTCTCCTGTATTTTTTTTTTCTTTGCATGCAAATTCAAAGTACTGTTAATTTTCTACCTAGCCTCCATTTTTGGTTAGAAAAGGCAAAATGAAAATTCTTTAAGTGAGGACTGTGATTTTAAGCCTCCTATAGGGCAAGCCTAACTGAAATCACTGGTCAAATGGTGTAAAAACTTGACCATATCTTTCTTGCTCTTAACTAATTAAATGACACTGGGGGAGACTTACCCAGAAGCTTTGGCCTACATCTACCCTGCTCTAATTGTTTATGCATGCACAGAAAAAGGAACACAAATGAACACTTTAACAACTTTACATCCTCATTAACACGTTCATGGTGAGAACGTAGAAGGTGATGGTAACCAAGGTTACAACTGCTAATTAGCTTCAAATATAAGGAAAATCAACAAGATTGGCCTGGGGTGGCATAGCTTCTGAGGTCACTGACAGCTTAGGCTGACCCTGTAAATTGTAAAGCAATACATTGTTGTAAAGCATACCCTGTTGTGCAGCATGCTGCATTGTGCAGAAGGATGTGGAACACCTACAGTACAAGGAGCCATACTCATAACTTTAATGTGAACAGATACTTATGGAAATCATGTAATTTATTATACTGATGAACAATTCTGCACCTTTTAGTTATACATTTCTCTGTATAATCTCCCTCTTCCATAGTTTTAGACACAGATTCACATTGTTTGGCTATCATATTAGTGTTACTACTATATTTTTAAAACTAAAGTCTACAGAGACTTTTGTCATACTAAAGTCTCCATAGACACATACCATACTATAGTATATGTCATACTATAGGTATGGTATTGTGGATTTGCTAGCTACTTCTGCAGTCTCATGAAATCTACTTAATAGTTATACAAATAAGACGATAATTCAGAATAAACCAACTCCATATTCTTAGATAATTAACCTTTTCTCACATCTAGATTTTGAGTTTTAAATTATATGGTTTTCTTATAATAAATTAAAATACAGATGTTAAACATCCCATCACTCCCTGTCAGATTGATAGTTCAAGGCTTGTAGTATAAAAGGAAATCTAGATATATCCTATTTCACAGGATTTTCATCAAGGAATTACATTATCTTGATGAAAATCAGGTAGCCAAACACTTCAAACTCAGATGAAGAAATCTTTCTTGTTCTGAAATTAAGTTTAGGTGTTTAGATAAAGATCTCAGATTTAAAGAATGGTTAGGGTTAGATGAGATCTTTAAAGACCATCTAGTGATAAGTAATTCTTACACTATTACAACTCTCACATAGTTAGCATAACTTACAGTTAAATCTCAGCCACTCACTTCATCATCACTGGAGGAAAACCTGTACTGGTTTTGGCTGGAATAGAGTTAAATTTCATCACTTAGCTCACATGGGGCTATGTTTTCAATTTTTGGTGGCAATAGCGTTAATAATTCAGGGTTGTTTCGGTTTTTGCTAAGCAAGACTTACATCAAGAACTTTTCTGCTCCTTACCCCAGTGAGGGGCACAAGGAGTTGGGAGGAGACATAGCCAGGAGGGCTGATCCCAACTGACCAAAGGGATACATCACATTCTATGGTGTCATGCTCAGCCTATAAATCTGAAAGGAGGGGAAGGAGGAAGCAGAAACATTCAGAGTGGCATTCTTATTCCCAAGTAACAGTTACACACAAGAGAGCTCGGCTTTCCTGGAGATGGCTGAATGCCTGACTGCCCATGAGAAGCAGCAGATAAATTCCTCACTTTGCTTTCATGTGTGGCTTTTGCCTTGCCTATTAAACTGTCTTTATCTCAACCCATGATTTTTCTCACCTTTCCCTTCTGCTTTTCTTCCCCATTCCACTGATCGAGAGAGAAAGTAGGTGCGGGGGCTGAGCTGTCTGTCAGGGTGAATAGCAAAAACAAAACCCAAACCCCCACTTTTCCCTTGTTTGTTTAATTATATTTCAGAATGACCATCAACTACTACAATTAGCTTGCTCAGTCTAAAATCAGTGTGGCAACATGGGATCTACCTATGTCAAACACATCATTCATAATTATATTTTACTTTTTCTTGGAGAAGCAGATGGCATCATTTGCTTGCATAAAAAGAAATCCTTCCTTGGAGTTAAATTAGATGCCTGATAATTTGCCATGACTTCTACATTTCATTTGCATATAGAAACCCAAATTACCTAGTTACTCACCTGACTATACTTTCAGATATATTCACCTATAATTTTGGTAGGGAACACACCAGGGAAAAGTAGATTATACTAATGACTACAATTCAGAACTAAGCACATGCTCTTGTGCCATTAGCTTCATGTGCTTCACGTGTTGAATGGACTTAAAGGCCAGTTCATGCCCTATGCAGATGAGGCTGCAAATAACAATACAGAATGTAGATTTGAATTGATACAGTCTTCATGTAATAAAAGCCAACATAGCCTAGAGGTTTTGTCTCAAAACTAGAACAGCAGCTACAAAAAAGTACCAATAAGCGATTCTAAACCTACACAGTATGATAAATGTCCTACTAGACAGGCAGTAGTGTTAAAATTGTTAGGAACAGAAAGCTTGATCTGGAATAGCGCAAAACTGGTCATGCCTGTTCAAACTGGAGCAGGAATAGACAAGACCTTTGAAAATACTCACGGGACCATGATGAAACTGTAACAAAAAGGTAAAGTTGTATTACAGGTCTCTCAAAATATGATGAAAATTACAAAGGATTAATCTTCAAAGTTTAGAAGCAATATATACAGAAAAAAACCTGATAATAAATTTAGCTTGATAAAGTGATGATTTCTAGCTACCAGAGAAGCAAATTCAATTCCAGCTTTTTGTTCCACTACACCAAGTTAATTGATTATATGAAATTGCTTTGAGTTTAAAAAAAAAAAGGTTTACTCACTATCAATCTAAAACTATCAATACAAACCCCCAAATCCTATGTTTTTGAGAACTTACGCCTCCTTTGACAACAGAATGATTCAAAACTTTCAAGGTATGCTCAGAACCAAGAAGCTACAATGTCACCTAAAACTGAATGCAAAAGTTTTTATCTTCAAATAAAGTAGACTGAGGTGAAAAGCTTGGGGATATTCATATAATTAAGTTGACAACAATGATGGGAAAATGTTTCCAAGGATCCTTAGCTGAGTTCTGAATTTATTTGATTTTGATGGAGCTAGAACGTCTTAACATCAAATAAAATGAAATGGTGTAACTGATTTTATTAAATTCTTTAAATACATTCTAATGTTTTCATGAGCTCATGAAAAATCAGAAAAAAATTCAAGAAAAAATTCTTCTGTAATTTTCCCTCCACTGCTGTTCAGTATTCCATTTACTTGCTTAATGAAAAAACCAATTTCTTAATGATCATAACCTGGTTCCTGCTCCATAAGCTTTCTTCTGTTTTTCACACAGAGAAAAATATTCCTTTCCATAAAAATGGACTGGGAAGCCTGCCACAAAAGGAAAGGCTGAGAGAACTGGGTTTGTTTAGCCTTGAGAAAGCAAAGCTTAGGGGAGACATTATCATCATGTTCCAGTATTTCAAGGGCAGCTACAAAGAAGATGAAGGCTCCTTTTACAAGCAGTTACAAGGAAAAGACAAGAAGTAATGGGTACAAGTTGGGCACACTCTGTGCACAGTCTGATTAAACACAAGAGGAAAATGTTTTGCAATGAGAGCAATGAGCCATTGAAATAATCTCTGAAGGAAAGTTGCTGGATTCCCCTACCCTGGATAATTTTAAGACGGAGGATGACAGAGTGCTGTGCCATCTTGTCTATGTAGTGCTTAGGCCAAGAAAGGCCGGATCAGATATTCTTGAGATGCCTTCCATCCTGGTATTCCACAATTCTGTGAAAAACTAATGACAGTTGCTTGCAATTTTCAGATCATTTTCCTTCGGAAAAGTGGCAGAGTGAAATGCCCACTTTGGGGTTTAGTTTTAAATGGAAAGTATTTTTCAGTGCCTTAGCTGAAGTTCTGAGATAAAAAAGACATTCTGCTGAATCAAGAGTGTACACAAAAGCATATACCAGAGGTCAAAAAAAGATAGAATCTACATTTTACTCTGCTGCTTTCCAAACCCAGACTTGTCACCTACAGAATAAGGAAGCAAAAAGCTGTGTCTTAATGACACATACTCATATGGGCACAAAACTCACCAAATAAACCTGTACTAAGGGAATCAGATCTACAGAGGAGCTGCAATGCACTGAAAAATAAAGTTTAACTCAGAAAGAAGGGGCTTGAATGGCTAATCAGAAATGGCTTTGTACACTTAGAACAAATATTTTGCTATATTCTTTATTTTCTGCTCTTTCATTATTTTTCAGTTTCCAGTGCTAAACTCTGTATCTTCACTCAAGACCAGCCAGAAAATTTTCCAATATTGAAAAGACAATGACTGCTAGGCAAAATCAAAACTGATTTCAAACAAAATTTCAGATTAAAAATGTTGACAAGTGAAATAAGGATTTTCAGTCAACATCCTGCAAATTGGAAAGACATTGCCAGCAAAAGCTTACACTGAATATCATTTTCTTCAGATGTGAAGGCTAGAAAAAGTCATGGCTGAGAGAGTGGAAAGGACAGAAAATGAAAAGGAATGCTCGGCAGGCCTCAAGAGACATTATTGTTTTATTTCCTGTTGTGAAAATTATTGTTCTATATCCAACCACGATATTAAATGACAAATGGTATCTTCCCCAGTAGTTTATTTCTCTGGCTTTCTTACATATTTCATCAACTAAGCAGCAGTCTACATGCAAAGTTATTTTTGAACAAGTTTTAATATTATTAGTGTTAAAAGATGCTAAGTCTATGGATTCACCAGTTCTGAACTGTATTTCCAGTTCACCATTTCTAAATACCATCTGGTAGATTGGAATGCTTATCTCATGAATATCAAACCAAATTAAATGTTGAATAGCAGTCAAGCAGAAATCAAAATATGAAAATTTCCACATATACCAATTCCTTAATAGCTACCTACTATTACTACTAATAGCTAAATATTAAAAGCAATTCAATAAAATTTAAAAATAAAACAGCGATAGTAGTTAAATGTGGGGATAACATACTTGACATCTTTTTTCATCAAACCATTGATTTTTAATTTCCTTTTATTTCTCTGAAAGTAAAGTATTCTAGATGAAAGCGAGCTATAACAATATTCTAGGATATATATAATAAATTATAAAATTTGCAGCTTTTAATGCTGCCTTATGTTCCCTTCTGTAGCAGAAACTTATATTCTATATAATTACCACTGAACACAATAATTTTGCCACATTAAGTAGGGGCTTCATTTCACCAAAACTTCAACAGCTTTCAAGCAGACCACTGTCTCCTTGTTTGGACTACCACATTTCCTCAGTGGTTAGGAACAATTATTCAACAATTATTGTAGCTTAGAGGTCATCCTTGTCTATGTTTCAACAACTGCAGGGCAATATTTCCTGATCACTCATGTTTCTGAGTATAGGGAAATATAATGCCTTTTTAACACTCATTAATGAAACTGGAGCAGGCTTATTGAACTAGATGTGTTTCAAATATTCAGTCTTGCTTAGCCTGAAAATATCAGTTGGTTTAAAACAAGCAGACGAGTAGAAAATTTTGCTCTTAGAGACAGGGCAGCTGGAAGCCTTCACATACAAGTACCAGTTCTTACTCACCTGGCCAGGTCTACTGATGTAAGTGGCTTTATTTCAATGAACAAAGACTGTGGGATTAAAGTTCTTATAATGAGTTACTTTACTCAGTTTCATATGATACATTTTAACTTCACCATGTAAACCGTCAACTTTACATTGCCTGAAGACCTACTATTAATAGCTTTGCATGCAGAAACTCAATCATCTCTTGCAGTAGCATGTTTAATATATGAAGATAATTTTAAAATCCAGCTAATACAAGTTTGGATACATGATCGTTTGTGCCTGTTACAGGCAGGAACAAGGAGCAAATGAGGTGCCTTGAGATAATATCCAGCTGTCTTCATCAGGGACCAAATGCCATTGCACTGATTAAGATCACAAAGATTGTAACTGATCCATATTCAGTCATCTCCTGCCTAAAGAGTTTACCAATCACAAAACATCAATACTTATTTACAGACACAGCATGCAAGTCAGAATGAACCATGCATGACATAAAAGACAAAAGCAAAGGGAAAGAGTAAACAGATGTTATATCAAATGGTTTCACACACGGAGGGAATGCAAGCAGTGGCAAACAGTACAATTTAAAAAATAAATTTAACATCTCTCAAGTTCATCTGAGCATGCTACTGTCACGAAATGCAACTTTTCACTCACCAAAGTAGAGTTATGTGAAGCATCACCTGAGACCTCGGGTGTTCTTGTGCTGTTTGGAAGTCTGTGAGGATTACGAGCTATCGCTTGGCACCAGCCCAACATTTTCTCCTCCACTTATCCCTTCTCAATTTCTGAAATTCTGAAAATAATTTAGATTCCCTGAAACATTGACACTTTGAATTCATTGTGTGCATGTCTCTGGATGCATGCCTTTAAATACAGATTTTAAGTTATATCTGAACAAACTAATAAACATATTTTTAAAAGAACATATTTTTCTAAACTATTCCAAAGTACTCTAAGCTAAACTATAAAGACTAGAAAAGAGTCATGCACTTTCCACATACCTTACATGCATTAATACTATTTTAGAGTCAGCAAACACAGTGCCTTCTCTCTATGTTAAATCTTCAAGTTGTAACTTTAATTTTAAAAGTGTTATTTTAAAGGGATTTTATTACAAAATACCTCTGAGATTAGCACCATCCCAAAAACTATATAACATTTGGATACAAACCCCCACATTCACTGAAAAAAGCAGAAATTGTCCTAAAGCAGTAGCTGATATTAGATACAAACAAACAGTGAAAACACACAAACCTGCATGTACCCATGCCCAGACACTCCAGAATACCTGGCTGATCTTGAAGCTGTGTTAGGATGTGTTGTAAATAGCAAAAACTAATGAAGGCACACCAGAAAAAAAATGTTATGTGCCAACTGCAAGCTGCCTCTGAATTTACGTTTTGTTTGTAACAATAACAAAATACCTTTTAAGTAACACTCCCACATTCTGGAAATGCAGCAGTAGTAAAGCATGCTATGAAGTGTAAGGAACCTTCATAAGCATGTTTCAGATTCCACAGTGTGTTTGTTTCCCAACCGAAGTTTGCAATGGAGGTATTCAATGCAAAACTTTGCTAATTAATTGCAGAAAATTACTTTGAGCAATTTTATTCTCAACATCTGAAGCCATTTCTAATCAGGTTCTTTACAACATACTGTAATCCAAAATGTGTTATTGTGTAGAATCATGAAATATAATAAACATAAAGATTAACCTACGAGATTGGGTGCCTAGTACTCCAAGTAAGGATAGACTAGACTGAATAAAAATGGAACACAAATACAATAATGCTAAATACCTCTCATGGCACTATGCAGTATCATTGAATATTATGCACTTGTAACTTATTTTTTTCTGCAATACATCTCCATGCAGGACACCAATTATGCATATATTTACAGCAGATTTCATCTTTCCAGGTTCTGTGTCTGATAAACTACAGTCCTTTCCTGACTACCGACAGCTCCACCATTCCCATACTTAACTGTTAATATATAGCTTTCAAAGTATGAAATGCACAAAGCTGTATTCCCCACACAAACTCATGGAACTGATAGGAATAAGAGGAAGTTAGCCTTAGCTTTATTGCACTGGAGATGCTTAGGTGAGTGAGACAACAGATTAACTGATTTTTACAATTTTTTGTTCTCTTGAGATCTTAACATGAGATACAAAATCATGCTCAGTAAGTGATCAACCAATCCTTTCTATACTGCCTGTACCTGCAAAGACAAGAAATCATCTGAATATGGGTACAGTCCTATTCTGGTCTTCTTAGTGTGCACAACCCTTCAGAATTTTTTTGCCCTGAGCAATCAAAATGACTGCCACTGTCCAGATCATAACTGAAAGAAGGACTTTGCTCTTGCTCATACACCTGAAGAACCACCATAAATAAATTTTCTGAAAACAATATTAATTTATCATCTCTAGATTTGTTTAAAAAAATAGAATTACTTTATTCATATTTTTAGGGGCAGGAAAACTTTTACTTATAATTTAGCCGAGCAAAGGGACACATAATTATTGTTTATCCTATACAATATCAATACTAAAATACCCAAGGGGTTAAGGATGATGTATTAAAAATTAGCTGGTTGTATGAAATAAAAGCATAATATCTCTTAAAGAAGTTCATAAATCCAGCATGAGAAAAGAATTTATATGCTTAGTTCAGGAGCATAGTCAGATTCGGGTAACAAAGGCTATGCTTTTTCAGTCCTTACCAGATTCCAACTGCTATCACAGAACAGCAGGAAATTGAACACAAAACATGCTGTTCTTTATCCAAGCTAAGTTTTGTTCTCTGTGTTCAAAGATTCCTAACAGCAATCAAAGTCATGGTATTTGTCCAGCTTCATGATTTGGCAGACCATCAAAATATTCCAGGAGCAGAGCTACAGGAATACTGAAATACAAATAGCCTTAAAATAGCTGAGCTCTGCTATGATAAATACAGTCACTGTTATTCGTTATGTATCTCTTGTCTCAGTCTTACCAAGCTGTGACTTCTAATTAATTCTTCTAATCTGAATTAAACCACAAATGATGGGCTGGATGCAACAGCAATCTCTGACAGTTTCTGCTGCTTCAGTGTCACAAGTAAGTCATTGGCTTTTCTCAACCAGCCTGCTGGTTTGTCCTGTTTCACAAGGACAATTCAGCTACAGCATAGTAATATGATAACACTAAAAATGTTCTACAAATAAGAAGCTCAACCCCAGGTTTTGAAATTACTTCTATATTTAAAAAAAAAAATTGTATTAGAAAATATTTGATTGTGTCAGCAGCTGTAAAAGTACAGTAATATCTCAGTGGTGGTTCACTACTGGTTCTTCCAAGTCGGGGGAAAAAATTACTTTCCACATACAAATGTGATAATTACCTGTAAAATTTTATATCATCAGAACTGCTGAGTACTTTCTGCCCCTCCAAACAGAGGACTAAATTTTTGAGTATGGTTTTGAATTGAAATAACATGAAAGGTCATCAAGCTATAAAAGTCTTATCTTCCTGACTAGTATCTGCAGCAACCGACTAAAGTACCTGTACCTGTATAATACCTACTAAAATACCTCATGTTCTAGTCTCATTAAAAACAATGCAGAGACCAACAGAAAACAAACACACATGACCAAAAATTCTTAAGTTGACACCTAGAATGATGGCACCAATCAAGACTATAATGATACCAGCTTTCTTGTACAGCTACTGGATTGTACACAGTCAAACACCTCTGCACTAAGTGTATGTAAGACTCTGAATTCAAATATGTCATGTTTATTAATGACTGTTTTCAGAAGTGCTTCTAGGGCACTACTGGAAGAGTAAACCCAATTATGCACGTGTAAATGCCTTTCCCTACCTGTAGAGAAAAAATAGAGTTGTCATTTACCTTACTCATGCAGCTCTTTCAAAATATCGCAGAATCAGCACCCCTCTGTGGAGTATTAGACATTATATTATTACCAAATTTTCTAGAACTTATAGTTTGTTTAAGTTTGCAAACTGTAAACTATGTCACATTCTTAAATTAATACCTATGTTATCTAATCAATTTTCAGAAAATATTTTGATGGTCCTTATTATGGTACCATAATTAACCATATAATTATTTCAAATTAAATCCAGCCTTTGTTGACTTGTTCTTTTCTCTTTAATGCTAATGGGTATTTTAAGTTTCCTTAGTCCTTTAAGACTTTGATTTTTTTTTTTTGTTGCAACTAGGGATGCAAATATCCCTTCTTGATTCAAACAATTCAATCTTTGAAAATAAACAAATTTAAGATGACTGGTACAAATATTATTGCACCTAATATTGCTTTGTTTAACCACTCCATAACTACTATGTCCAAAGCATCTTAAGAAAGCTCTAGAAGTTTTCAAAGGTAATAGTGTTTTGGGCTACTAACGATTTAAAATTTGTGGGTATGTTTGCCTTCATAGTCATATTTGGTTTTTCCCCCACAAGGAAGAGTATCTCTTTTGTAAAGCAGAAAGCAATTTTAAATCAAGGCTTTTTAGAAAAACACCAACAGATTTTTTTCCCCATGGTAAATTTTTAGCATTGTAGTTATGCCATTTTTCAGTTGTGAAGACTTCAAGAATAAAATGTTGAGAAATGTATATTTACGGCAACTGATTTAATGTTTAAAAAACCTCCAACTTTTATATGTTTAGATACTGTATAAAGGTCCATATTTGCTGATGCAGTTTTTGAACTATTTTCATAAGCAACCTCTATTCCATCCTCAAATATGACTTCACTTTCTAAAGGTTCCTGCTCACAGCTCACAGCTAAAAGGTTCATACCACAGCTACTCCTCAAGGGAATGTTGTGCTCATCCAAGGATAAACATCTCTGTTGAAATTTCCTCAGACCTTAAAAAAGCAATGCAACTGTATGTACTACTGCTGAGGGTGCCAACGAAAGGGAGCCCCTCCCCTCCCTCAGGACCTCTCCATGTAAATTCCAGACGAATCAGAGTCCTAAGCAGAAAGGACAACAGCTTTGATACAAACACGGAGTTGAGAACAAGAACAAAGTATGGTTTTGCTTTGTGAGTTTGCATATATTTAACCATACATGACTGCCAAGCAGCTTAAATCAAAGCTTCAATCAGCAATAAAGACATGATTGGTAAATGCATACCCAGCACGTGGCAGATGAAAACTCTTCAGGGAAGATACAGAAATAGCAGAAAATGTTCAAATGCAAAAATGCACAAAGCTAAAGCATTAACTACCTCATGAAGTTATGCATTCAATTACCCAAATGTACAGGGCATAAGAAGTTACACAAAGTCTTTAATTAACTTTGTTCTGCTTATGCAAAACTAAAAGTTATTTCTTAATGTTACTTCCCATTCTTATGTGGTTTATTTACAGAAGAAGAAGGGCATATTTATGCTGTAAAATCAGATCCACTTTGAATCAGGTCGAGCTCACTACTGAAAAACTCAGTAAGACAAAAGTAATTTTTTTTTAAAAGCCCAATAAAGGTTAAATACCTAAAAGACATAATTTAACCATTAAACATCACTCTATCAAAGCACAGACAACCAGTACTGAATTTAAGTTAACTTTTAAGAACAAAGAGGAAATAATTGGAATTCCACAAGTATACACACCAAAATGTGCTTAAGACCTTCTTTGGTCCCACAGAAGAAGTATCTCTCCTCTGTCAGAGAAGCATTTTTAACAGAAGTTTTTCTGTCAAATACAATGTTCTGGACAGTCGTAAACCATCTTCTGTTCACAATCCTAAACACAGAAAGTTCTTACTTGTGAGCAATTCATATAATGCTCCTGTGAGAGGTCAGTAATATAGAACCCACACTAGACAGTGATAATCACTGCTGGAAAGGAGGGCTTATCCTCTTGTTTAGATATCACTGCTCTTTGTAACACAATCTGTAATAACTCCAGGGCAGGATAGGCCACTGCTACTTTATCTTTGCTAGTATCTTCAGTTTTTCTTACCACACTTCAGATAGTTTTCAGAATCTCTTTTAGGGTTAGTAGCCATCATTACCATTAGTCATTTGCCCACATATTCTAGTATATAATTGTATAAAGGGTAACTGTTGAATTGGTTTCTGGGTGCAAGTAGCTAATGATTATTTTTAATAATCAGTGTTTGCAAGAAATTTACTCCTGGTTAGGGTGACCTAATTGCAGCCTTCCAGTACCTGAAGGGATTCTGCAAGTAAAATGGAGAGGGCTTTTTTACAAGTACCTGTAGTTACAGAACAAGGAGGAATAGCTTCATACAGAACAAGAGTAGGTTTAAACTGGATCTTAAGAGGAATTCTTTACTGTGAGGGTAGTGAGGCACTGGAACCGGTTTTCCAGATAAGCTGCAGATGCCCCATCCCTGGAAGTGTTCAAGGCCAGGTTGGATGGGTCTCTGAGCAATCTGGTCTAATGGAAAGTGTCCCTGTCCCTGGCAGCTGGGTTGGGTCTAGAAGATCTTTAAGGTCCCTTCCAACCCAAAGCATTCAGTGATTAGTGAGAATTATAGCTATATCCACCAATACAAATCTGTAAGTATTCAGTGACCAATCAGTATCATTAAATATCACTGAATGCTAGTTGGTAGAAAATTCAGGCTCACCCCTGGAAACTAAGGTGCAGCTTTTTTTTTCCTAAAAACTAAAGACCTGAATTCAAATTAGTTAGAAGGTGAAATTTGATATTCTATTGGAAGGTATTTAGAACACTTACTGAAGTTAAGTTGTATGCATTATAATAAAGAAAATTTTGCTAAGTATTTTGAAGAAGACTTTTGTTGTCATCAAGGTTATACCACCTAATGAGTTGACAGGAGAGCCAAACGTGTAATGAAAACTTGTGACAGATTTACCAAAGGAGAAGATTTGGAATGCTTTTTAATAAAGAATAAATAAGCCTATTAAATAGCTGTTCATGGCTAAACTAACTGAAATATACTATTGCAAGTATCTCTTTTTCATACTGTCCCCTTCTAGTGCGAATTCTGGTCATGATTTATGATCTGACTTATGACCTGACCTCTGCTAACAGAAAACCATGACAGATGGCCTATTCAGGTTTTCTCAGGATAAACGGATTTAAGTTATAAATAATTACTGGCCTACTGGCCTAATGCTGCAGCTACTGGTAACAGCTTAAATAACTAGTTCCTTACATAAGCAAAGATTACATTAACCTAAAAGCTAATAATTATGTGAGTAAGCATTTGAATAATCTTACTTTGATGATTTTTCACCAAAATTTCCAGAAAACAAAAACAAAGGTAGGACTTAGAAGTGAATGCTGGGAACAAAAGTATGACTCAAATAGCTGAAATAATGTTTTTTTTTAAATGGGGTTCTCATTATACAATAATAATGGTGGCATAATTATTATAAACAATTATTCTTGTTGCACTGGTTGCTGTCAAAAAATAACTTTGAGAAACTGAGTAGAGAGAAAAGGTTGATGGATTATGTAGTACTTCTAGTTTTTATGTTTGTAGCTGGGAAATAAACAGAAAATTTTGCTGAATAGATAATAAATCTGGAGAGTTGCAAGAAGATTGGATGAATATCAGTATGGTCCTCTAAACTTAAATTAGTGGGATTCTTAAAAGTGCCTTCCCATAGTTTCAAATTAAGCCTGAACCTAATTTATTACAATGCCAGACCATAATGGTTTAGTCATTATTTTTCATAGAGAAAATTGGTGTTTGCCTCTTTGTGAGATGAAATCAATGCAGTACATGTGGTTAAAACCACAACTCACACAGCTGTCAGCAAGGTAAGATTCACACAGACCATATGCATGTCACAGCTATAATAAGCCATTACTCACAAAGCTAAGTTTTAAAAAATTAAAGATATAGTATTTGCTGTGTTTGCTAATTAAAGTTTAAAACTAGATACCGCATCAGTTTCTCTCTTCTATTTAAAAATAGCACAAAGTACACTGTAAGTATCCACCCTCTTGCAAGTCTTTCCAAAGAACCTCAGAGGAAGATGACATTGGCAAGGATACTGACAAAATATAAAGTCATAAAACTGAAATCTTGAGTGTACAGCAGAAAATGAACACAATGCTTGATGGCACAGCATTGCTCCCTGGCTCTCTTTAGTGACTGGGTAAGCACAAAGATGTCTAACTCTGAGGTGGCTCTGGTGCAGCAGCTCAGACAGCTGAGTCTCATCTTGAAAGTTTGATCTCCACCTGTGACAACCCTCCTCTGACTTTGCTGCCACTCGTACTGCTTTCTGCTAGGCTGTACTGAACTTTGCTGCTGAAACTGAGACAAGAGTATGCAGCAGAGCGTGGCACAGAGATGCCTGGGCAGGTGTGCAATGTGGCCTGGCACAGCTGTGCAATTCCCATTCTTGCAGTCCCATACAAAGGCTCTGTTCCAAAACCTGTTTAGCTGTTGTACTGAAGAGCAGCTCCATGGCTAAGCCATAAGCCTTGCTCTCCTGACAGCTTTCAATTATTTGTCCCTTCTACAGCTGTGGTACAACAGAGACGAGCCTTAGCTTTCCTAAGATATCTTACACCACTGATGACGATGCAATTGCAACACACAGCCCAGACATGGACACTGGGATTGAGGGCAACCTCAGCAAGTTTGCCAACACCACCAAGGCCTGTAGTGCTGTCAACACACCAGAGGGAAGGGATGCCATCCATGGGATCTTGTCAGGCTTGAGGTGGGTCTGTGTAAACCTGATGTTCAACAAGGCCAAGTGCAAGGTCCTGCACCTATGTTGGGACAATCCCAAGGAAAAACACAGGCTGAACAGAGAATGGATTGAGAGAGGCCCTAGAGAAATGGACTTGGGAATGCTGGTGGACAAAAGCTCATGACCTGGTAAAATGCACCGGAAGCCCAGAAAGCAACCACATCCTGGGCTGAATCCAGATCAACATGGCCAGCAGGCCAAGGAAGGGGATTCTGCCCCTCTGCTCTGCCCTTGTGAGACCCACCTGGAGGGCTGCATCCAGCTCACACAGGAAAGATGGGTGCCTGACAGAAGCTAAGTTGATCACAGAGCTGGAGCACCTCTCCTATGAAGACAGGCTCAGAAAGTTGGAGCCTGGAGAAGCTTCAAAGGAGATCTTGGAGCAATTTTCCAGTACCTAATGGGAACCTACCATTAGGCTGAGGAGTAACTTCTTAAAAGAGCAGGTACTGATATGACAAAGGGTAATGGCCTTAAGCTGAAGGAGGGTAGGTTTAGATTAGATAATAGGAAAAAAAAAATCTCTGCTATGGGGATGGTGAGGTACTGGAACTTGATGTCCAGAGAGGTTGTAATGTCCTATCCCTGGGAGTGTTGAAGACCAGCTTGGATGAGGCTCCAAGTAATCTGGTCCAGAGGGTAATTTCCTGCTTGTGGCAGGGAAGCTGGAAGTAGGTGATCTTTAAGGTCCCTTCCAACCCAAAGCATTCTGGGATTCTGTGAACTGTAGTAAATGCCTCCTCAAGGGTAACCATGTTTTTCAATCAACAAGACCTGGAATTAAAGCCTTCCAAGGCCCTGAGATGTAGTTCATGACACAGAATCTGTCTGTGCATAAATACTTGCCCCGGCAGGCTGTTTTTTCAGTTTGGTGGTTTTTTTTTTCCCTAATGCACTATCATTCTCCCTGTTTTCTGAAAATTTCTCTCTTTTCATTTACCAACTCTGGCTTCTTCTGCCTTTGGCACTAATCAGAGTATACTTTTTGTTTAAATCACTAAAATATATAGCATTTCTCCAATATAAAATAGTTTCCTGAGCTGGTACATAGGCTACACCTCCTTTCTTTGGCTTCTCAGTTCCTTGAAGTTCAAATTTTACTCATTTAGACATTTAGATGTTTTACATTAAATTCAGACATTTCTATTTCTTTAAGATTCTATTAAGGTGTGTATTATTTTGACACTTAGCTCTCTGTTACATCATTTATTTTCATATATATCTACGTCTCTAATCACAATGTTTTTACATGAATCCTTCTCATTTGAAGTAAACAAGCAAGGAACCTTCAATTCTAGTGCTTGATTTTTTATTATCTTCAGAAAAATAAATAAACTAAAAGTATTTTTGAGAGAGTTAATGAGTAAAAATGTCACAAATAAAATTCTGTCAAGACAGTAGACTCCACACACTTATAAAATTAAATAAGCATTTAGAAGAGCACATCTACAAAATGTTACAACCTGAACAAAGAATTTTCACTACATTATCACTGGACTTCTTTACAATTTTGAAATAGATGCCATGCTACAAGGCTAAACAAGCTAGCTGGAGCTCCCAAAGCCATTCCATTGTCTTCCTCAAATGCATAAGTGGATTGAGAACACACACTTAGCAAGCACTAGCTCAGTGGATAAGATTTTACTAAGGACTCTTTTTCTATATACAGCTCCACAGAAAATAAGCATGCTCCAGGAAACACAAAATAATGGAAAACAGAGATGAATACAAAAGCACATGTAGGTAGTTGGCCTATATTCAACTTTAACACTTAATTACAAAGCTAAGTGGAGAAAAACTAACTTAGAAAGTAAAAACTGTATTTAACTTCAGGCTACCTTCCCACAAAACTAGGGAGCATTTCAAGAAGTTCTTAAGGGGAAAAGAAATGTTCTGGTGAAAATTATTATATACAGGCTATTGTTGTTGCTACTGAAGTACTCATTTTAAGAGACTCTAAGCACAAAAGGAAGAGCCCAACCTCCCTCTCATCTTAGGCAATATCTGGGATATAGCAAATCCAGGTCAGGCCCCTGATAACTGGGTAGAAAGTGGTGGGAAGAAGCAAAAAATAAATAGCAAAGTGCAAGATACTCAGACAGTGAGGTCAGACACACTCATCTGTGATGTGAAAATTGGAAAAATGAAACATGCACTGAGCATGCAATAAAGCAAAGCACCTTAGGAATCTTATAGCCCAACATGAAACTGGTGAAGGACAGTCTTGTTAATCTCATGTCCATGCTGAAGCGATGTCATATTTTGAAGCATCAGGATGTCCCCAGACCATCAGAAGAGCTGCACTGGCATCTTTACAATGACAAGCCCTTTCTCTGTGCCAACACAAAGCACTATGATGTGTGGTCAGGACAGGGCAGACTATTCTCAGACACAAAATATATTGATTCCCTGCACAAGTATTCACTTAAGTCTCTACTGACAACTCATGGGACTCCAGTTTGCACAGAGAATTACCAGTTGTTGTTAATACAAATACTACGCATTTTTTATGCCTTATGTTTCCTGCACTGTAACAAAAAATATACTTCCAGCTGAAGTCTAAGATCATAAAATCAAGTAAAACATATAGTTTCAAATTTTTGCTTCTCTTTAAAAATGACATTTAAATGTAAGTTCCATCATAAGACAGAAAGAAATACGTCTTTCTTTTATCACCTCTGTCAAATTTCATCCCAAAAAGTTTGTTGTTTTTTTTTTTTCCCAGAAAGTAAAAGCCCATGACTGCAAAATAGATTAAACACGCCAGCTCAAAATTGCTTTTCAGCAGAGCAGAATCTTTACTATGGAAGAATTTCCATACAGTTTTACAGAAACAACCCTACAGTCCCTCAATTTTCAATACAGTATCAATGAAGTACTGGAACAGAATCAATACTAGGAATTAAAACACGTTTTGCTTCATTTAAGCTCAGTACAGCTATGAAGAAGCATGGTATCAAAAGTGTGAAAATTATACATTCTTTTTTCATTTGACACCGAAGTGCTCCCTTGCTGGAGTACTAGAATGTACATTTTTCATATTCAGAGATTGGTAAAGCCAAACCAAGACTCCCTGGTAAGTGACAAGCGAGATACTGCATCCTTATTCCCAGCAACTGTACCCCACTGACTTTTTTTGGCATTTTCTCTGTTCTTCTAGTTTGTGAGTGTTTAGCTAAAAACAGTAGTTCTTGGAGAGAAGTCTATTAGGAACTTCTAGACATTTCTGAGCTACTTACAGCACTTATCACTAAAAAGGTGTCCAGTAGATTTTGCACTAATCGTATCACAGAATCACAGAATATGCTGAGTTAGAAGGGAACCACAAGGATCATTGAGTCCAATTCCCAGCCCTGCACAGGAACATCCCCAACTCCCACCATGTGCCTGAGAGTATTGTCCAAACACTTCTAGAACTTTATATCAAGAATTACTAACTACATAATTCTAACAAAATTATTATGATTAAAATATCGCATAATGAGTCATCACAGACTCTACTGTTGTCACAGATCTAAATTTCAGACATACACAAATCTGAAGATAGAGTATATCTAAATATTTATGTTGGAATCAATATTATTGATATTAAGATAGCAATAAACTCTGCTTATTGTTTGCTTCATAATGGGGAATCTCAGGTTAACAGAAGATTAGTTTCACTTTGAACATCTGCAATAGTTTTCCTTAACTATAATGCTTGCTAATAGTGAGGCATAATATATTCACACAACAAATAAAAGCTACAAGTAAATTTTAAGTTACTCTAGCCTATTGCATCATAGGGTTTTGATCAGTTAGAACTCACATAGAGATGAAATCTGGCCTTGACTCTTTGACTTCACATAAAAAGTGAAGGTTGTCTAAGCAATTCATGCTGTCACTACCTTTAGGAAAAACAGCATTAATGGCCTTCAGAATAATTAAGTCAGGCACCTTCAGAATGAGCTAAATCTAAAATGAAACAGATAACCATAAGGTAATAGGAAAGTATGGGCAGAATACTAATAAGGTAAATCCTGCTTCTTTGACCCATTACAGTTCTTGGTGGAAAGTCAACAGCATAATGAACAAAGAATAGAAATTACTATTTACCTGGACTGTCAAAGAACTTTAGGTTATACCTTCCTGGAAAAGATATTTAAGTAAGTAATCATAGGCATTATACAAAGTTCTGTGTCAGACAAAAAGGTGTGTCAGTTGAGCAACAGTAGACTGAAACAGGAATATGTGAACTATTTCTGTTGTGAAGAGGTGTTCGAGGTTT
Source organism: Cisticola juncidis (assembly GCA_013400215.1). NCBI lineage: Eukaryota > Metazoa > Chordata > Aves > Passeriformes > Cisticolidae > Cisticola > Cisticola juncidis. The sequence continues at coordinate 71,227 of VXBR01002074.1, read as the reverse complement.
TACACTGAGGTTTTTCTATTTTAAACATTAGGAATTCTTGCTTGAGGGAAGTTGCTGAAGCTGAAAAAGCAAATAAGTAGAAAAAAATCAAAGTTATATCAGATTACAGATTACACACACTATAACTTCATTGATAGGATCACATGCTGCTTTTCCTTGCACTACTTCATATTCAAAGTATAAAATGATCACTTCAGATAGCAGAAAGAAACCCCATTACATGAAACCATTTTTACTATACTGTTCAGGTCCTTCTTCAAAAGATGAATTTTAATTTCCTCACAGGTTTTAGTACGGCATTACTTAACACCCAGAAAACTCTCCTTTACCCACATGTCCCTCACCATACAGGTTACAAACTACTTGCACCTCTGACACAGTCATAGTTGGTGACAGAGACAACCTGGCTTCAAACACCTACTTTGCTGACATATGATAGGACTGCAGACACTGGTTCAAGGCCTGGAAGCAGTTTAGGTGTGAAATGGTTATTAACTAACATCACATACAAGCTGACTTCTGAAAAGCCACAGGAGCACTGCCCTTCTCAGGAGCCACAGCCTGTGAAGGCTTGTTAGCAAAGCCACAGCAAGAACACATGAAGACAACAGGGGCCACACTGCATCTGAGCAAAATGTATCTGAAACTTGAGGCACCAGAAGATTTTGTGAAAGGATGCCCAAGCATTCCTGTATCTGTGTTTTTATACCAGTTAAAAACTGATTGTTTCCTAAGTTAGCATACATTAGTTTTAAAACTTCACAGAAATCATTTAGATGACAGCTCAGAATTAGGCTTCTCTAATTGTTCTGATTCTTGTGAAATACAGATGCCTACCTGTTTCCATTCCTGTACCCCTTTTAAGGGAAAATGCTCCTAATAATTACTCCTTCAGGATTTATGGAATGAGCAACCTTTACTAGGACTGGATGGAATGAGAATTAGGAAGCAAAATTTCCTCCCTGAAGTATTCTCCCTCTTTGGCTCTTTTACTGGAAAAAAATATATTGACATTTATTCTTTTATGACTTTTCCATTAATGTTAAGCACTCATTTTAAACTTGTGACATCCATAAACTTAATTTGTGAGGTCTTTCATAGATATGTGGCTTTGTTTTTCACCTCTGCAACACATGGTATTTTACATTACAAGGAAGGAGCATAAAACCTGCCTCACAATAACATTCATATCTTTCGAATCCTACCATACCCAGAGGCCAAAGCAGTGCTATACATAATTTACAGATCTTAAGAGGGCTGATGGACCTGGAGTTTTATGTGCCAACATCTTTGCCCTTACCAATGTACAATGCATCATTAAAAGATCTGACCGAAGTTGTCAGGAATCCTTCATTCACCAGTAAAAGTTTAAAGTTTGGTGGTTGTCAAATCCTGTAAATCCCTAATTCTAGATGGAAAACTTGGTGACAGCCCTTAACATTACCTGTCTTCCTCAGCTATCTAGTAGCACTAGATCCCTGAATTTTTAACTGGCTTTGTACTCTCTGAACAGTTTTGCACAGAATAAGAAACATATGGGCTTAATTATTTAGGGATTTCTAAGAGTCTGGAAATGATAGAAATCTCATATTTCAAGATTATATTTCATCTAATTAAGCAAAAATAAATTATTTGTTTCAAGAACTGACTCAGTGAAATCTGTCATGCCCTGAATTTCAAGGATTGCAAGTATAGGACATTGAATGAAATTGACTAAACCCATGGGAACACAGCTGGTGATTTTACAGCAGCTTTTGAAGGCAAAGAAAAGGGTGAATTTCATCACCTTCACCACATCCTACAATTTATGTCTTACATAGAAGACAAACATCTGCTCCAGAAATTAAAAAAAAGAAAGAAAAAAAATCCCCACAGTAAAGTTCATCAAAATATTTCTCAGTTTAGCAACAGAAATGAAGCCAGTAACAAATCTGAATAGCCTCTAGCATCAATAACTTTAAAGACAAAACAAATCCAATAATTTTTAAGAAAGTTTATTGTACTGAAACAAAAAAAAAACCATCCCATGAAACATTCAAAGAAACACTAGTGTCCAAGACAATACATTCATGGTTTAATTTTTTTTGGTAGTGATCAAATCATACCATGTATTATAATCTTCTGAGAGCATCACTTTACCATAAGTATACTAACATGCCCCTACAAATGTACCTTCTCCTGTCATTGCACTCAATTTCAGCTCATTAAAAAATATTTTCAATCACTAAGTCTTTTTAGGGGGAAATGATTGCATTCATAATTTTGTGTGAATTGGCATTTCTACTAGTGTTTTAGCCATGAATGGGTCAGCTTTATAGCCTCTCATTTCACACACCTTCTTTATTTCAAACATCAAAAATAGATAATACTGATTTTTAAAAGTTACTTAGCCTCTTTACCATAACGGCAATCGAGAGCTCACTGCCTCATTTCAATGACATTTGAGGAATCACAAATTTTAACAAAATAAATAATTGTATTTGTGTAATGCATTTTAAAAAATTTGAAGGAACTTGTGTCGCAAGCGGACACTGAACTTCTTGCCTGATCACACTTTTGAGTAAACAGTTTAATATTCTATCCACTATAACCACAAGACTCAGCAAGTCCAGTTTGCCTGATGCATGGTAAACCTCTCTTTGTAAAAGGACTGAAACAAATACACCGTAGAAGGCACAGCATTCTAAATATTAGAAGAAGAATCATCAGTCTTACGTGTTATGATGTTGCTTGACAGTCCTAGAATGTTTTAGGTTGGAAAAACCTCTGAGATCGTAAATTCCAACCATTAACCCAACACTGTCAAGTCTGCCCCTAAATCTCATCCCCAAGCATCATGTCTACATTTCCATCCTTAAATACCAGCAGGGATGGTGACTCAAACCCTTTGTTGGGCAGCCTGTTCCAGTGTTTGATTAGCCTTTCAGTAAAGAAGTTTTTCCTAATATCTAATCTAAACCTGCCCTGGAGCAACTTGAGGCAATTTCCACTGGTTCTGTCATGTGTTCCTTGGGAGAAGCGTCTGAACTTCACCTGAGCAAAACTTCTTTTCAGGCTCTCTCTTGATCCTCTTTTTCTCCAGACTAAACAACCCAAGCTCCCTCAGTCGCTCCTCTTAAGATTTGTGCTCCAGACCCTTCACCCACTGCACTGCCCTTCTCTGGAGCCCCTCCAGCACCTCAGTTTCTTTCCTGCAGTGAGGGGTCCAAAACTGAACACAGGATTGGAGGTGCAGCCTCACCAGCACCGAGTGAGCACAGGGGGATGACCACTGCCCTGCTCCTGCTGGCCACACTGTGTCACTGATACAAAGTCTCTGAAACATGGAAGATGAAAAATCAACATACAACCTAAAAGATAACACCTCTTTTGGGATAATTCAGACAGTATCATAACAAAATTATTAGCTAAAGCTGCGATTCAGAAAGCATTTATTTGTAAATGTCTCCCTTTTTAAGGTAGTGTTGGGTTTTTTGAAACATGTAGCTTTTGAGCTGATACTCAATACCTACCCATCATTCTCCTGAAATCCTTTAACTCAAGTTTTAAACCTCTAAAGTGACAAAATACAGTTTCTTAAGTTTTTTTTGGTTTTTTGTAATAAATTCAAATCCAGTGGAAAGAGGGTGAGATTCCATAGGAAAGCACATCTTTGGTGAGGGCAAACTTACATCAGAAATCAAGAACAAGTTGAAATCTGGCCTGGAAAATAAATACTTTGCCAACAGGCTCAGCTGTAAAAGACTGAGGAACGGTCAGGAATAGTACATATTATGAGACCCATTTTTAATTTTATTTATTATTTTTATCTATCTATAAATGATTATATATATTATATAATGTATTTATTATATATGTAATATTTTAATTTAAAAAAATTTATTCAGTATATATGATCAGACGTCCCTTTTGTATAAGCTATGTTCCTCCTTACAGTCATGATTATGTCCACATGTATGTTAGGAAGGAAGAAAACCAAGTCTTCTGGGTGGGCACAGCACAATGACATAGGGAAAAAAGACATAACATTTCTGTTGGTACCAGTGACAGAAAATAGTTGGAAGTAAGAAAAAAATAACTGGGGCTAAAGAGAACCCTGTTTCTTGGGCACATTTAGCAATAGTATACTCAGTTCTGTAAGGTAAATTTTTATAAATGCTAGAACTATAAACTCATTTTAGTACCTCAGGGATTAACAGATGCATAAAATGTAACCAAATATTTTGTAAGTAATGGAGTGGAATTAAACTAAGGAGAGAAGCTACAAAATTTGCCCAAAAGTGTAGAGGTGTGTGCTTTTTCACTTAGTGTTCAATTTAGTAGATGCCTTCTATGGTGTTCCTCTATCACTCTCTGTACAGGATTTATTTCATATTTTCTCAGCAATAGATGAAGATTGCTGAAAATACAATCTGTAACACACAATTTTCAATCTGGTTTCAAATTTGGCATGCTGACAGCAGCAAGCCAATCCTATCGTGAAAGTGACTTTTCAAAAATCTCATACTCCTCCCCTTGAGATAGTTCACTACTGAAAGCATTCAGATGGGAAGTTGCTAGTTACAGATCACAAAATAAACACAAAGTTCAGTTATACTGCAATTTGTTTCTGATTAGAGGCAATAAAAATGGTGCTGCAGGTTCAGCATTTCTTTTTCAGTGTTTGCTATGAAGTGTTGAATAACACATACATTTTCCAAAAGCAGATGTTGACAAATCAGCCTAGGCTTTGAAAAAAAACTCCTATAATTTCTTGTCTTATCCAAAAATACACAGCACATTGCAGAATGCTCTCTCTCTTCCTATCTTTGCAATTCCATTCTTCTTCCCACAGATAAAAGTGTTTGGAATTTAATAAAGACATATTAATTGCAAACTAAAACCAGAATCCATTCTATTTCTTTGCACCTTGTCCTGCTTTTACTGTGCAATTAAAAGTAATGAGACATGAATAAAAATTAAGTCGCTTAAGATGTAAGTATAAAACTTGGTCCACTTAAACAACACTTGGGGCTGAAATGAGAAATTAGTGAAACAACAGTAAATGATTGTGTGATAGATGACTGCATCATGGGTAACAGGGAAGGGCAAGGTCAAGTACAGACTGGAAAATCTATCAATGAAGTCATCCCCTTACATGCAGGAACGATTGTAGGTGAGCTTTGCAGCTGACTTGTGCACCTGTAAAGTTGTTCCTATCTATACTGGCCTCATAGGAAAAGCTAAGCAATTGGCCAAGAGGCACAGCAAGTACTGTAAACTGTTCTGCTTTAGTAGAAGTACTATCCTACTTTAACTATTTAAAGTAAAGTTTTCACATATTTCTGTAGGTTGTTTTGTACATTCTCTGTTTACAACAGGATAATTCTACGTTGCTTTCACACAGTGATGAATGTCAGTGGGGGGACTTAAAGATGACAAGAAAAATATAGATAAAACTATCACCATCGCAACTGCTATATAACTTATTCATTCAAACAAAAAGCAAAACCTATAGCTGCAATTAAATTCCTCAAAAAGTTATTCAAAAATTATTTAGATCATGTTAGCCTTTCACATATCTTCCCCCTCTTCTCAAAATCTAGTCCACCAGAAATCATATGATGAAAGGCTAAAAGAATTGGGATTGTCCAGCCTGACAAAAAGAAGGCTTCAGGGGGACCTAATTACAGCCTTCCAGTATCTGAAAGGGGCCTACAGAAGAGATGGAGAGAAATTATTTTCAGTGACAGGACAAGGGGGAGTGAAAAAGAGTGGGTTTAGATTAAGTGTAGGGAAGACATTCTCTCCTGTAGGATGGTGAAGCACTGGCACAGGTTGCCCAGAGTAGCCGTGGTTGCCCCACCCCTGGAGGTGTTCAAGCCCAGGTTGGATGGGCTCTGAGAAACCTGGTCTAGTGGAAGGTGTCCCTGCCCATGGTAGGGGGTTGGAACTAAAGGATCTTTATGGTCTCTTCCAACCCAGGCCATTCTGTGATTCTATGCTTATTCTGATTACCTTACCATTACTGAAAACTACCAAAAGTACTACTTAAATTGCTTAACATATTTGACAACTGCATCCTGCCATTTATAAAATTCCAAACCCTCAAAAAACAGATGCACCGGTGAATCATTTATTTCCTTAGGATCACATCCTAATAGGGATATTGTTTGTGATTTTTTTTAATATGTTTTAAAAGCAAAGCAAATACTGAAACCAAGGGAAGGAATGTTCACATAAAATCTTGGCAGCAGTGTACCAAATGTTTTATTTGGAAGGTCTTCTCATAGTTTCAACTATACACACAGAAACATGAAGTATTGTATTTTGAAGTATTAAATGCTGTAGCTCCAAATCCAGAAAACTCTGGAAACTTTTGAAGAAAAGGAAGTGGGTTTTTTTGGTTTAGTTGGTTTCGAGTTCATACTTTTAATACACAGTAATTTCTCATTAATATCCCATCCTCAGTAAATACTAATTAAAGCATAGCAATTACTATGTAACTGTTACATTAAATATAGCAAGTATGACAGATTTTTGTTAACAGCTTTGTTATTGTGTCTTGAGCATTCCTGCTTATAAAGTGCACATTTAGCCATGTTTCATCCTTTATGGGATTGTTCTCATTATTTACTGTTGCTTCTAATATACCCATGAAAGCAGCTTGTTTATTCTGCTCAAAGCCACAATTTGGAATTCAATGCAAAATCCAGAGGTTTGTCAAACAAAAGGTCCCACACACCTTGGACTGAAATTAGACAAACTGAAAAAATATGCAATCCTCTTTGAGGATTATTTTTGTCGACTCGCATAATCTTTGGTTAAGTCTTGTACAGTTCCATGTATCTAAAGAGGACAGCCCTTTTTGAAAAGTTAATGAAATTAAACAATTCTCCTGTAATTTCTAGTATCACCAACAGCTGTTGCGATCACTAGGATATGTCTGTACCATGGGCTATCAGAGAAGTTCAGAAAACAACATGGTTTTAAAAGTTTAGTCCAACTCTGCAAGAATTTTCCTTCCTCCTAAATAAGCATACACACTCTGTAGTGAATGCAAAGCTCAAGATTATCATGGTAAAATCAAGACCTTGGATTTCAGCGCTTCTCCCCATAAAGCTGGATCCATAAAGCTGCAAATGCAAAAGTTGTAAAGGCATTAATATTAACGATTTATCTTGTGCCAATCCAGACTGCTCAAAATAACTTCAGCTCACACAGAGCTCAGTAGGGGAGAAAACTGAGTAAGCACCTACTGGAAGTACCCATCACAGAAGGCTGCATGTCCAATAATTGCTTTTCAAACAGATACCCAAAGGTGGAGTGGAATTAGCAAAATGTATCAACAAAAAATGTGGATTTTTTGTTAATTCTTCTTTATTTTTGTTATCATGGACTTTGTTGATGCTGCTTTTCAAATTAAAACTGATTTTATTAGTCAGCTCTCATCAGAGCAACTCAATTCATCCTAATAGCCTTTTTATCACTATTTTGGCCATTGGCCATATCAATAAATGTATACCTTACAGGAAAATATTCAATCTTAAACACATACAAGATAGGAAAATTTTCTAAACCTGAATGCCTTTTCATTTTTTTTCCAGTGTCGGGTACTGGTTTTTATACTTTCTTTTATACAAGAAATTTTGTTTATGATAGAAACACCAAAAAATAAACCAAAACACAAGACAAAAAAGTAAAAAAAAAAAAAAACAAACACCTGAAACAGAATCAGAAGCTCCTAAAGAGGTTATATCCTAGCAAGAAAGCTGAAACAAAGGGAAACAGCACTTGCAGAGTTCTCATGTTTGTCAGATCACTAAAACTGACAATGTTCAATCATAGAAATATAAAAATAGAAGAAAAATCTTCCACTGAGCCATTGAACGATATTTCAAGAAGTTCTCACATTTCTGATGGTGTTCCTCCATGCATGGGGGCATGGAGAAAATGTTTTCCCTTTTCAAACAACTAGTAAGAGCTGTACTCATAGGATTTAATGAGGGCTTCTTGAATCCTAAACCTAATGGGCTCTTTTACTAATATGTTTACATCAACAACAATATTTATACCATGACAATAGTAACATCATACAGAAATTTTATAATTAGCAGGGAACTTTACATATTCAATACCACTCCCAGGCATATTAGGTTTTGCATAGCAGCTCACCCTCCTTTACTAGCAAAAAAAAAAAAAAAAAAAAAAAAAAAAAAAAAGAAGCATATAAATCAGGAATCTCCTCCTCCTCCACCTGATTTCTACCACCAAATCAGCCAGGTATCATCAGTTGCACAACCCTCTCCAAGGAATGGAGAAACACTCAGCTGTTCACAATCACCTTTTTCTTTCCTTTAGAACAAACATCCAAGATGCAGCTTGTTGGAAAATCAAAAATCCTTATAATAAGCCATACAAAAAAGAGGACAAGAAAGACAACCATATTTCCAGGAATAGGGACATCTCTTCTGTGCCTTTGAGAAAGAAAAGGCAGCAGTGGAAATCTGCATATCTCCTATGATTTACCAGTAGCCTTACTGTGAGATGGTATTAAATCACATATTATGTAAGTACACTAATGGGGATAAGAGGGTTGCCTAACCTCCCAAGATAATTATATCTAATCTAGTTTCTTGGAAATATACTACCACAGAACAATTAGAGTAGATTCTCCCTGCTTTTCCTTCTTGTATAAAAATCTTTTCAATATACAATTCACATTCTTAACTACTTTTCAACAAAGAGGCAAATGCATTTCACAGTAACCTAGAAATAGAGAACTTGATATCCTTTGAAACATTACTCTTTCCCTAATTATTCACTCTGTTCACACTTTCTGGTTGTTAAATTCTAGCAAACATAAAGAGAAGTATATCTTGAGCACTGTTAGACTTGGAGAACTTGTCTGCTGAATTCAGTTCATTATTTTCTAAAAAGGGAAAGAAAACACAACTACAAAACTACAAGTCATACCTTTACATAATAATAGAAGCCTCTCCAAATAACTACCACTATGCCAAAACCTCAGGTTTTAAAGAGATTTAGTACCCAAATGCCTGTCACAGAACTTAAAGGTGTTTTGGCACCAAAGTATTTGGCTCATCTGAGCTTAACCCACATCAGTTCTTGAAAATTAGGTACAGAGACTAAACTTAGCAATACAAATTTAAATTAAACCCTTTCATCTTCACTACTGCAGATCCTATTTACTCCTCTTATTTTTGTGTTATTGTATTACCTTAACTTGGTTCTAGATTTTGGGAGCACACCACATCATGGATATAAGGTGACAAAATAACTGTCAACTCTGGCCCAAACTTCAGATTTTCCAAATCTGGATCTTTGGTGATCCTTTGGTGAGGTCATAGAAGCTGCATTCTGTATTTGGTGGGCAAGCATTTTTCTTCTCTGTTACTTCATTCCATGTTGACACCATCATAAACAGCCATACACTTCATTCTCAGCAGAAAAAATGAGCTGCTTTCACGGGTACATTAGAAGCAACAGTGAATAATGAGTACAGTCCCATGAAGGATGAAACATGGCTAAAAGTGCACTTTATAAGCAGGAATGCTCAAGGCACAATAACAAAGCTGTTAAAATCTGTCATACTTGCTATATTTAATGTAACAGTTACATAGTAATTGCTATGCTTTAATTAGTATTTACTGAGGATGGGATATTAATGAAAAAACAAATTACTGTGTATTAAAACTATGAACTCAAAATGAAACCAACTAAAGTGAAACAGCAGCAACAACAAAAATTAAGAAAATTTTTTTTCCTGGTTTCTGCTGATTGCTTATGCTGGTACTTCAGGAATTACTGAAAATTTCCTTCATTTGCTTCACTAAAATCCTGCTGTTGATCAGCAGGGGAATGAAGGTGTACTTTTTGCCATTGATTTCCAAAGACATTGATCAATAAACTTACTCCCTTATGTGTAGGGGAAAAGAAAGGAATCTTGTAAATTATTTTAGGATTCACCACTTTATGATACATCTTTTAAACAATTATTTCATAACAAGACTTCAACCTTTTGCAAAGAAATGTAATATTCTTGAAATTGAAACCATTACTTTTCTCCGCTGAAACACATTATTTTAACAAACAGTGAACTTTATGGTTTCAATCCTTTTAATTGAGACAGTAAGTAACTAACTGAATGTTTTAGAAGTAATGTGGCTTGACTTACACCTTGATGCATAAGAATTTTAATTTTTTAATAGAATTTTTCAAATTTTAATGGAAAATAAAAATCCTTATAAAGAACAGGTACAAGCAACAAATTCGCTAAGCCTCTCCTTAGTACACAGCCTTTGGATTGTCTTCATATAAATACACATTCACATGTAAGAAGAAATAATAGATCTTTCTAAAATGAAGATATATCAAATGGTAAAATTGGCCTGCAGTAATGGATCCACTTTCCCTAAATTGTTTTATTTATTGTTGTTTTTCCCTCATTCTTCATTCATTTTCTCTAAGTTTCTGAGCAAGACCTGTTTATCTTTGTGTCATTGTAGTTATGAAAAGTGATTATGAAAAAAGGAATACAGTGAAAATGTTTGAAGTATCGACATTATCATATTTGTTACTGGATATATGGAAAAAGGACTCAAAGGATCTCAGAAACTGTACTCTTTATGCAGAGACTTAAAGCTTTCTAGAGAACTATCAGTTTTGTATTTAACAAATAATATTCAAAGGCACTCAAAACTACCAAAACTGTATTCTGTCTTCATTTATTGCAATTCTGATTCATGTCAAGGAACTGCTGTAGGGACTACAGTATTACATTCCTAGTGCAAGACAACAAAAATCTGTATTAGCTTCTCAAATGTGTCACAGTTTATTAGGGCTGTAAATTTTGCTGGTTTACCTGTCCAACTATATTTTTACTGTTTATTCTTAAATTGCATCATGGTCTTTTGCATTTTGAAAGCAGGTGATGTTGAAAGTCTTGGGATAACAAACTGTGAAGAGCAAGACAAGAATTTTACAACTAGTGATACTGAAACAAATTTAAAACTCATGCAGTATTTCCAAATCCCTACCCAAGAATATAAAACACTGTACACTTTTGTGTAAAATAACAGGGTGTCTGCTGAAGCAAAAACAAAACCTGTGCAGTGATCTGCACACTTGGAATTTTAATGGGCTTGATTTACTACTTCATCTGATCTGACTAAGGAAAAAAAAGAAAATGTGTGTAACACCAAATGTTAGCTGGCTTTTAGCCTTCTGCTACAGCCTTTTCTAACAGGAGAATGGAAATAAAGGATAGGGAAACCAGATAGAAATTATGCTAGTCAATATCTTTTATATCTCCCAGATAATGGAAGTTTGAAGTATCAACCCTCAAAATGCAATGAAAATAATGTTCTTTTGTTATTTGATCAGATAAATTATTAAATTACTCTGTGTTAGAAACCAGCATTTAACTGTATCATTAGACAAAACAGAAAATAAAGAGCCTCATTGCAGGAAAAAAAGCTGTGAAACTACAGTTGGGTATAAGAGTACTTCAAATGACAGACTTATGTCAGGACTTTATGCAAATAGTATCTATCATAAACCCATTACAGGTAGATGGGTGTTGCTTTACTAACCAGTAATATATCCTTCACACAGTAAATATGACCATTTTGACTAAATAGCACAATCTGCACTATCAGAACAGCCAGTACACTGAAATCAAACCAGGAACGGAAGAGATGAAGTTTTAAAGACAGACAAAACTTTGATATGTGACTTCTCTATTAAATGGAAGGGAAGTAAAGGGATAGCACATAAATTACTCAATATTTTGTAGTTCATGCAACAATTTAAACAACAGTATTATCTTAACACCTGTCAGTTACTAACACGTCAAACACAACATTCCAGTGTTAAATTACAGCAAAAAGACAAATACCAATTTTGAATATTTAACAAAAAAAATCAAAAAGACAAATAATGTCAGAAGTTGTAGGAACTGGAAAAAAAATACACCTTGAGCTGTTTACTATGTAAATTCATCTTGCCTATTTTCTATTTAGGAAACTTCAATCTACAAGAAAAATCACATTATAAATTATTTCAAAATTAAAATTCTTTTCCACTGCATGATGAAACAAACAAAAAAAAAATTAGAAGTTAAGCCGTACTTAGAACGTATTCTTAAGGTATTCTAAAAGGTGTGGGGGGGGGATTAATTAATACTTTCAGAGGGGAAACTAGTAACATGTTTTTTTCATTGCAGTAATTTTTTTGTTGTTGTTTTAGCAGGTTTACTTAGCAATACTATCAACAAAATGTAAGCAAGACTAGGAACTTCAATTATGTTTTCATTTTAAATCTTTAACATGATCAAAGCAAGTAATATTCCTAGTTTTATTCAAGGAGGTAACTGTACCATCTCTTCTGGATCTTCTCAACTGACAGTACAGAGCATTTGGGCCAAAGAGTTGAAGTTCAGCAAGACTTTTAGCAAGAAAAAACATCTCCACAATGAAAAGTGTTGAACATTAATTATGAATACTGCCAATTTGTCATCTTAGCAAACTTCCTGAAAAAACAGTTGTATATACACACATATATGAGTGTGTCATGGGATGAAGCTTGAAGGCATCACTCAGATAAAAAAAGGTCTGAACCATAGGTATGCTCACCAATTAGAGGACAATTTGAAAAAGAAATATAATTGTCCCTGATAACACATGTAAATGGCATGGGGAAGGCTGACCCAAATCTCTCCAAATGAGAGGGTCTATCTTGTTTCCCAGCTGTGCAAAGAAAGAAAATAAAGCAGTCATACAACTTTATGCTGTTTTAATGCCTTCACAGTGAGAGGCCAGATAGTAAAAGAAACACAGGAAACAACTAGGAATTGCCTTCAGATGCATTGGAAAAAATCAAAGAGATCAGTTGGGGGCCATACAACAAAGTCATTGGCATCTTAATCTGAGCATCCACATCAGGAACCAATACAAAGTGGAGAAAGGTGTCTGTCAATGAGAAGCCCTCTATGTGCAGAAGGCCGAGTCTGATGTGGAACAGCTGGCCACTCAAAAAAGCCAGCTGCAAGCCAGGTCTGAGCACAGGGAGCCCTTGGAGCAACTGCCCTCTGCCCCCAACCTATGGTGCCACTCAGCTGGGCCAGAGGAGCAGGAGACTCAGTCAGTGCCTGTGTCCTTACAGTACCCAACAATTTCACAGAAAAGAAATCTTAAAACAGAAATTGCTGTCAACCCACTCTACTATTCCAGTTTGCAATTTAGTTTATATTTTTTAATCAAATACTTCTATGCCATACTACACTCCTTTTCTTGCAGCTACCAACCTATATTCCCCTGGGAAAACAGATTTTTTTTTTCCCCTCTGGAAGGTTCTATTTCATGTGCAGAACTTCTCCACATAAAATGCACAATAATATCGCTACAAAAAAACAATTGAATTTGCACTCTGGGGAACCTCAAAATGCAATAATACATACTTCAAAAATCACTCAGATTAAATACATTTTGCCATCACCACATTTTAAAGATATTACTGAGAGGTGGGAACTACTGGACCATCAAATATTACAAGAATATGTTTCTTTATTAAATTAAAATAATATGTTTCTTAAAGTTGTGCAAATTAAAACATATCTGACACTGATTAAGTGGTATTTAGTATTAACTGAAAATTCTGCAAATATGTCATGCTGTAATACTCTGCATTTAACAGCTACTTCAAATCTGAAAGCTAGGAACACAACATTAGGCTTCATTTCTAAATGTTATATAGGAAGAGAGGTATTGACTTTATGCAGTCATGGACAATACTTAGGAGAATGCTTAAAGATGAATTACTGATGTTGAGAAATATCTGAAAACAATTTCCCACTCATCAATTCCACATACACTGGGTTAAAATAATACATATATTCTAAATGCTTGATCACGAGCTTCAATATTTTTTTCTGTTTGAAATAGGAGTTTTCAATCAATCTTTAATTATTTAATGAGTTATTGCTTCATCTTTCATGCATAATTTCAGTCTTTCTTCAAGAAAGTTTCCTATTAAAACAAACAAAACCCAAAAAGTTTAACTGTAACTACAGAAATAGCTTCAGATGCCCTTTACGCTGGGGAAAAGTAATTAAGTCAGAGAACTACTATATTCTCTGACACATGCCAGGATTCTGCACATAGAAATCAGACTCTGGAGACTTGAAGGCACATACACCTGGCATCTCCCAGTTGCAGATTTTTGCTCTCCAACAGTGACTAAAGTTGTACAAATTCATAGTAATAACAGGATCAGTGGGGCTAGCTTTGTAAAGAGGCACCTTCTACCTGTAGTGGGAGCTTGATGTGTTATGAAATGAAGGTTGAGCTATCCCAAACTGGGCCTCAGATTTGGGCCTGCTAGGCCTCAGACTTGGGCACATGTAGAAGTAGATATACCTGTGGCGCAGTTAGAAATTAAGTAAAGGTGTGTGCATGCTTTAAACCAGGACAGTTAGGGTAGAAACACGGGAGCTGCCTTAAGCTAAGATTGTTTGCATTCTTTCTCAGGCTGAATGCCAATAGAAACACACCTGCAACTGTAAACTATCTGACGCTGTATAAAACCAGCCATTTTGGGAATGAAGTGGAGAACGTATGTTTTAACCACACTGGTCGTATTGTACGCTGCTCTGTTCCAGCCCCATATACAGATCCTGGTTTCATCTACCAGCTGCTCAGCTATGCAAAGTGGGGATTTTTGATAGCTTTTTTCCTTTGAACCTTTAGCTCTTACACAGAAAAAAAACCAACAAAATTACAGTTGGCATTTCTGCTGCACACTTCTTTATGGCCCATGCATTTATTTCCTTTTGAATAAGATAAATTTTATGGAGCATCTACCGAGCGTGCAAAGTGTTTAGAATTGATTTTCCTAGTGACAAGCTCCGCTGTTTTTATATCCACAATTTTACATGCACGACAAATAATTGCTATTCAGACATGTATTTTCATGTGCAGAAGTGAAGGCCAATGTTTTATTATGTAGTTTTTGGTGGCCCTAACATTAAACCAAATGTAACTGACTTTATGAGGACACCTGTAAAGGTTCCCTGTTGCTTTGTGCATAAAATAGATTTGTTCATTACCCTGAAATTGCCACCCTTTCTCCATGTTTTCCAAACCCAGCCCTTTTCATTAAAAAGGGAGTAAATTTGGGCAAGTCTTTGCCAAGGTTCAAGTTTTTCAAAACTTGATTCTCTGTCAGTCACAAGTAAATACTTCTCATTATTATCTTAAAGGTGCTTTTAGCCCATCTCTGATGGCCTCAATTTGTTACAATTTTAGATAAATTGTATCACAGGTAGCTGAATGAGGCATAAAAAATCCCCTTTGGAACTTCCATGAAAAACACCACTCTACAAATTGCTGGAAGAGACAGAGAAACAATCCATACATTGGTGTAGAACCCCTGGCATAGAATAGATTTATTATTGTTTGTATAATCAGTTTTTAAATCAAAATGGCTCCTACATAGAGTACTCAATAAGCAGAAATAATCAAGCCCATTGGATAAACCAAAGGTACCAAAGAAGCCAAAGCCCATCATGTGAAAAAAAAAAAAAGAAAACCAAACCAACCAAAACAAAGACACCGCAAATACCACACCACCCAAAAAAATCTTTGTTTAAAAAAAAGGATAATTATTCAGACAATAAATTAAACATAGTTTCAGCAGCTAACTTACACCATAAACGCACAATTATCAACTGAGAAGCCCCCAGCACATAGACCAACATGCAAAGCAAATAATGAAAGAAAACACACAGACAAATAGTGATAAAGGTTATTTCTTTTCTTCTTCATCATGGGAAGGATAGTAAGTGAATCTGTTCTATAAATTACATCTGAAGTGGTAGTTCACCATTAAATATTTCAGCAGCAATTCAGGCACAGTAAAGACCAAAGAAATACCATTTAGTTTTTCTCTCATTAAACTGAAGTAGCATAACAGTGGGAATAGGTATTTGCACTGCAGACATGAGAACTCGGACAATGCTATTATGTCTTATAATGCCACTTAAACTTACGTGACACATACTATTACATTATGATTTTCAGTGTCACCAAAATTTTCATTATCAATAATGTAAGGAGACATAATACCTATTTTGCAGTCTAAATGTTTGATTTCAAGGCTAGGTCTACTTTGATGAATTACTTGATAGAGGAGCTAGAACATCAGCAGAGTTTGCTTGTTTTTATTTTGAACAGAGAAATACTTCACTACTAGTAGAGGCCCAGCCCACTCTTCTGATTTTACTAAGTGCCAAACACTATTCTTTCAGAAAGTGAATGGCAAACAGAATATGAACACCAGAAAGTATCAAGTCTTAATGTAAGGCTTCCAAAGGAAAAAATGAACAACAAAACAGATGCCACATGGAAGAGCTTAGTTTAACATCAATCAGACACACTACTTGCACTCAACTTATCTGTACATTAAGTTATCTACCGTACAGAGACTTCTGTATTAATTGGGGTGATCATTTTAGCAAAAAACATTATATGAATCAACAACCCAATCATCAGATGTTTACATTTTTTCGTAATACAGGATAAATTGAGTTTAGCAAAATACTGGAGGTTGACCATTTTTTTCTGAACAGACACAGAAGTGATAACCTCAAATTTCTAATGAACAGGTCAGTCATCAGTCTTATGGCAACATTGTGAAGCGTGAAACCAAAGTAGCTATTCCCAGTCATGACACGATCTTTTTCTTCAAGTTTATCTGTTTGACAATAGAGATTACATTAGCTTCAGAGAGAAAATTGATTCTGTCATATTTCTCCTAAAACACCTAGACAGAAGCAATTCAAAAGTAGAGAGTTCTATATTAAGATCTTAAGTGAACTCAAAATCTTCTCTCCAGGTTAGCTGGTGGCGGTTGCTGAAACCATGAAACCTCTGGAAGTAAAAAAAGCAACGCGCATTCTTAGAGTTGTATTATTAAGCAAGAATGCCAAATCTCTCTTATAAGCCATTGCCTTGCATTTAAGATTGCAGAGAAAAAGCTTGATAACACAATCTGTGAAAATTACAAAAGCTATTCTGAATGGTTTGACTCTTTCTTTAGTTTGAAATGTTTTGAAGTAGGCAATTCTGAATTATGTTCTTTCAGCCCACCATCTCTTTAAAAGGTGATTCTTTTTAACTCCTTGGACATTTGATTTGACAGCACTATCATGACCAGTCTACCAAGTGTTGTATGTTATCAGAAACATAGACTGTGAGCCTGACTAGAATATCAGAATCTTGAAATAGCTTATGAAAATGTTAAACTGCCTTTCTACCTATCTGCTAAAGACACAGAGAAGAGTAACATCATTTATGAACATATAAATCACAAAAAATAAAGCCTGTATTGCTGAATAAAAACAATTTCCCAAACACTCAAACAATTAAAAGACATTGAACTCCACTATTGGTCTTATAATTTTTTACAATTCATGATTTTAGTTCTTATGTTTTAAATTCAGTTTAAATGGAGAGTGAAACAAGTAGTCCAAATTCTCAACCACACTCAACACATGCACAAGAGATAAGTGACTGACATCTGTATTTTAAACAAAGCTTAACATGGCAAAAAACATGGAGTCTCTACATAAGAAATAGGTTGAACCAAACTGTACTGTATGCACAGAACTTCCATGATTATGTGGGAACACAAAGAGCAAAAGGGCTTATTGTTTCCATGGAAACTTTTTACCTACAGGATCCATCCACAGGGAACAACATAACACATTGACATCCCTTAGAAAATGGACTTCACTGGAGGATTTCCTAATGTTCTGTGAAAGCAGAAGGAGCAGTGCCACACTTACTTCAGAGGAGAAAAATGAAAGCACAGAAAATTACATCCGGAATCAGAACCAAAGTGAGAGCACTGCAAGATGTCCATCATATGTAGTCCATCAACTTGTCAAAGAACAGTATTCATAGATGACAGAGGGAGCAGGAATAAATACAGCAGAAAAACTTCCATCAAAAATAACTCTATTTTCATGCATTAAATGGTTGTCCATGGATCCTGTGAAGATGACCATCAACAAACCAGCATTCAGTACTCTCACTGTGGGTCAGGAGGGCCAAACCACACTACCTGCAGACAGGGGCTACAGTGGGCATTCCTTACTAATGAGACTTGAAACAGATTTCAGGCACAGCATGTGGATAGGCTGAGCTCACAGCAGCACTGCCCTGCGCATGCTGTGACCTCCTTTCCTCACTGGAGGAGACTGCAGCAGCATTAGAGGGTCTTAACAGGCATTCCTGTCACTGCCCATCTGTAACAGTGAGACAGCACTGTCAGACAGTTCTGGAAAACCAATTCACATTCCCACCTGTGCCTCAGCTCTTGTACTCAGAGGAAAAGGCTAGAAGTGGTTAGCAAGTTGCAGATACAGTGTCCTTTCAGGCACACAACGTTCACAGCTACCAAACTGACTCCTCTCTGGGCCTTGTACACCACCCACCCACAGCAGTCCCTAGCTGCACCCAGTATGTGACACAGCACACTCAGACATCCTGCTGCCTACTCACCAGCACTGCAGGGTTCACTGCCAAAAAGGCAAACACCTATTTCACCAACACAGTGCATTGCTGTCACAGCGTTTGACCAGTTAACTGCCTGCCCTGTGATAATGCCTACCACAAGTGTTCAGAAGCATTTTGTTTTCCTCTCAAAGAAAGAGTGTCTGAAGTAAATGGACTGAATATAACTAAAATTAGAAATGCTAACATGGCATTGCTGTCTGACTCTTACCCTCACTTCATTTTGTTCTTGCGCTGAATACTTGACATTTATATCCTATACTGAAAGGAAGGTTTCTGATTTCTTGCCCAGAAGCACAGGGAGTACTAAGAGGGCAAAGTGTTCGCTGTATCTTTATCCCTCTCAAAACAACAAAACGATTGCAACAAGCTACTGTGCCATTACTGTAGTAATGGGAGAGTGCAGGATGGAAAAGCCTCCCTTTAAGCACCTGCAAGAATGATGTTTTAAGAGAAATGGCAGAGTGGGGGTTTTCTATTTAAGCTGCCACTGGACAACAAATCTCTCTAATAAGACAAGCATTTCTTTAAAAGCAATAAGACATCATTGTAACTACTTTAAATTGTTTCAGCATGATGATACTGTAAAATACAGCTGTAATCTCAAATATATCTAGTGAGTAAACTAAAAGAGTTTCCCTTAGGATGTCAGGGGCTTAAGACATACACCTAATCATTCAGGAGACAGTTTTCTTATTATTGACATTAAAATAGTTCAACCTTTTATATTCACATAATCCTATGACTACATAGCTGGACACACTTGGCTAAAAACTGAGGTAAATGAAGGTACAGACATGCTAACAACTGAAAAGTTTCATTCCACAGCATGGGTAGTCCTAAGAAACATATTCTGAACAAGGAAATGCTCCCATTGTCTACACATACTGTTCCTGCTGCTACAATTTTAAAAAGCAGCACTGACAGGGAAATGACATCCTGAATCTCATGTAATCAAAGTCTAGGAGAAGAGTTGAAAGATTACTGATACTTCAAAGTATGCTGAAAGCCACCCTCCATCTTATTGAAGTAAACTCATTCTACCCTGGAATATAAAACAGCTGATATTTGTATTCCCATTAGAAGTAAGGTTACATTGTCAAATTACACTTTTCAGTACAAAATCTTGCCTTTTTATTGAAAATTTTTAAAAACTAAAAAAAAAATAAAAAAGAAAACCTCAAAATAATAAAGTTACAAATTTACATATAAATAGGAGCTAAGAGATTTGCGTATTTTATGAAAATTGTTTCTAGACACAAGAAAAGCCTTTGCAGCAGAGGGAAGGCCAAGGGCCATGACAGACCCTGGGTGATCTCACTTGTGGTGGAACAACATCTTCATCTCTAAGTACAGAATTCAGCAGATCTGCAATAACCACCTCATTTTCAAGGACAAGAACCAACAAGCTTCATGCAATTTCAGTAGTTCACACACGTGCATACTGCAGAAACTAGAATTGAATTTCTAATATGCTTATGACAATTCTCTGAAGCCAGGAAGCTTCCAAAGCTGGTGACATGAGCTGAGACTATTGTCTCCACTAGCCAGAAAATAATCTTTCCCTTTGATGATAAGATTGAGGAACATTCACAGTGTTTTTGAGAAAGATGCTCAAGTTGGACAAGTGCTCTCTGACTAAGGAAAACATACAAAACTCAGCATTATTTTGTTACAAAGAAGAACTAACTACTACTGTCAATAATAACAATTTTACTAGTAATAGTAATGATTTTATAGAATTCAATATGCCTGAATATACAGGATTTTAAAATTTCTTGTTCGGATAGCTAGATTCAGACAAACCTGGAGAAACCTATCAGGCTAGCATGAGTTTTGCAAAGCTGGCAGTATATCCAAGTAATTTGAGCCTCTATTATATTGTTTCTTAACTAATCAAATAGTTGCCAACAACCAGACTTCAATGCCTGAGAGTTGCCTTTAAACAGAGCAAGACATGATGGGGCATATGTGACCACGGAAGCTAATTTTAAAAATTCTGACTACATTCAAAAATACTTCTTTAAAATGAGTCTTGGGACACAGGCTTTGCTGATGACAAACTTCCTCCTCTGACAACTTGCACTTGAACTTTATTGTGACATGCCAACCCACCAGAAGAAAAGCATCTCCACCACGGCAAACAGCTCACAGAGCACTTTTCCTAATGGAAATCAATGTGAAAGGCACCTAGAGTAAATCATCTGTTTTTCAGCTTCCCAAACTGTATCCAGCTCCTGGTACCCTATGCAGCCACCAGGTTTAGGAACTACAACACATTCTTATAGTCTCAGTTACAGACATTGCTTCAGTATAATTCAGGACCCAAATAAGTCATGAAACTAAAGCACAGAAACTTATAGCTGAAGACAAGACAAACAACCATCAATTAAAGATGGAAAACTTCTGTGTTTATGGTTTTTGTTTGTTGGAGTTTTGTATTTATTTTTAAGAGATACCCTTTAGCAGGAAAATTCTACAATTAATTTTAATACAGAAACTCTTCCTCTGTAAAACCTCAGATTAACTTTAGAGAAAAATCCAAATTAAATGAAATCTGACACCTAATATTTTAAACTCAGAGGCATTTTAAAGCGGGAGAGGAAAATTACACACAAGCCCAATTCAATTTACTGGAACTGGGAGTTCCAGAGATAAAAAGAATTATAAAATCTTTCTTCATGAGACTTGGAGTCCGACTTCAGCAGCAACAAAAGACATATGCCAGCAGACTGTAAGCACTGGCTGCAGATATAAAGAGGCAAAAGGCTACTGAGACATAGAATTTTGAGCTTCAAATCCTTTATCAGTGAAAAGATAATTTAAAATCGATACTGCTATTGGATGCTTAATCAATACACAGCAAATTGGAGAAATATGCTTTTACAGACTTTTCATAACAAGCCTGACCAAAAAAAAAAAAAAATTACCATGCAGCCAGTAGCCTTTGCATAATCTTATCAGGAAAAGCAGCCTATAAAGAATTGCATTATCCCAAAGCATGCTAATAAAAGCACAGCAAGGAATCTCTTATTTTCTCACTGGTAGCACAGTAATGTTTTTATTCACAGAAATATAAAAAAGAAACAATGTTTCAAAATTATTGTAACAAAACCCAGCATGTTAATATTTCCCATTTCCCTCACTATCATGAAATTGCTTGTCATAAGCATCACAAGGCAGACCAAAATAATAATACTTCCCAAATAGGGACCAGAAGACTTACTGATAAGGAACTTAATTTTCTAAAGCATCTTAAAGATAACCAAGCATGTCACAGCCTGATTTATGGATGTACTTTGGGAGCACTTCAACCATTGACCACAGGAGCAATCTATCACCACAAAAATACAGAAAAGTTTCACTAGTGTCTTACATTGCAGATGCAGTTGGATTTCCATGCAAACATAGCATTGAAGTCCAAACAACGGTCATCCCAAGAACAGAAGAAATACCATGTAATATTGATGATTAACGGGATTAGAGATTTTGTCTTAAATTGTGCATGACATTATGTTCTACATGAGCTTTACATTAAGAAAAACTATTAAGTGAAAGCAATACATATCAGAGTTCATCACTAATCTGATGCATATGCTAGATCTTCCCCTCCCCATTCTCCCACTCCTGCATCTCTTACTGAATAAGAGTCATACCTCCTAAAAATACTGTAATTACATGACTCTTCCCAGGCAGCTGAAAAGAAGCATCCTTACCCTGCCCGCAGGAAAAAAAAACAAACAGTGTATTTCAGGTAATAAATGAACATATCTATTTATCTATCAAGTCATACCTAAGAAATTTTTAGAATGTGAGATAATCAGCCACTAAACCAAAATCATCTATCTGGCTTATGAAGTATCACCAGTATCCTGCAATTCTAAGACTTTTATTCCATGCATTACATGCCTTAAGCTGTTTTATTAATACTGGTATAATTGTCACATAATAGGAGCTACATTATTTTCAACCTCTGATAAAGCGATCAAAGCCACCAACAAAATTCAACTACCCTAAATATTATGCCTCCCTTATGCCAAACCAAACCCAAACAAAACACACCCACAACCTCAAAAACAAAACCAAACAAAAAAACCACAACAAAACCCATTGTTCGACTTAAAGCTGTAAGGCACAAAAACAACATTAACATGTAAAGCCTTTACCTTTTTTCCCTAATTACAGACATGTTTCAATATCAAATATCTCTGTATATACTTCACAACTGCCATGAAAATTATTTAACAGAAATGTAAAAGCACTTTCTTTGTAGCATGTAAAGATGTCTAAGCTTTTAAAAATATTTCACCTATCATTACATCTACTTAAAATTAAATAGGTGACAAGTGAGATATCATAGATAAATGTAAAACAATTCATTCCCATCAATAACATTTAGCTACTGCTTCCTCCTTTAAAAAACATGTCAATTCCTCCTAAACCACTTACAAGCTTTAAGGCAAACATCAGCAGTTACTCTAGTCTGTTGCTTAAAATAAACATCAGCAACTACTCAGAAGTGCTATTTACCTCTTTGGTTTCAGTCTCAATTCTGACTTGAAGATCTCATTACAAAAAAAGCCACATGCCCTACACAATAAATGAGCATACATAATTTTTAGCAATATATTGTTTGGTTTTTTTTTCTTTAAGGCACAAACTGTACAGAAAAATCACCAAGTTCAAATTCAATTTACTATACTCCTTCATAAATGCCAAGCATTTCCCAGATAACATTTAAAGCCTCCGAAGTCACAGGTCTCATTCTGTCTTATTGCCTTTGAGAAGGCAGAACATGGAAATACTGCTGAAGAACAGAGAGGTCCAAAGTTTCCGTCACAGCATAGAACTGTGCACAATGCAGAACTAAATTTCATGCCAAAGGAGGATTGCTCCTTGTAATTTATTGCATTCTAAGGAAACTAATAGTCATCATCACCTCTGCCAGAATATTACCAGAGAAACACAGTAGGCATAAGAAAACCACTTATCAGTTATGAACAAAGAATCAAAACTAAAAATAAAGCAACAGTAACATGACCTGTTAATTTTTAACAACAGAATATCAAATTTTGCAACATCTTTAGGATATTGGGTTAGGTTTTGGGACAACAGAGTAAGACTCATCACTATAATAAGCAAGTTATACTACCATATGTGTCCAAAAACCATATTATAAAGGTTATTTGGGGTTGGGGATCTTTTCTTTTAATCAAAGTCTTGCAAAGTAAATAAATCAGAATGAATGATGTCTGCCACAGCTTTCTTCATTAAGCTTATCTTCTACTCTGAAATTCTTACCTTCAGTTAACATGTTAATTTTCCTGTACCATGTATTGAAGACTGCTTAAGCTGAAGAGGTGCAGTATCTACATATTTTGTTTGCCATCATGGAATATCTCCTCTTCCATATCATGACAATTTTTGGCTTTTACAAACTTGCTCCTTCCACTCCAAGTGTACAACATTCAAGTCTGGCTTTCCACAGTAGCCATGGCAGTTCATTCAATGACTCTTGCAAACTCTTGGTCAGTGTTAGTGTTTTTGCTGACCTTCACTCTTCTGCCCTGTCCAATTTTCTCACTGGATGAAGTTTTCTTTCTGTACTTAACTTACTTTAGAATAATAATTCATGCCCATACAAAAGCCAATGTAAACTGAAACTACTTTACAGTGAACTTCACAATGTTTGCTCATGACTAAATAATAAAATTATGAGTCAGAGTAGACATTTTATCAACCGTGTTTGTCAGGAATCATATACATTTCTTTTACCTTTTGGATTACAGTAGAGAAAATCAATCAAAGTTCAAGGTAACTGTAGAAATATTATATACATATAAAATGGGCGTCATATATTACCACGACATTGGTCCCAAGGCCCTGAAGTCTATGTATTAAAAAAACTAACTAAATCTGGACTCTGGATGGCATAATTTGATCTTTAGGTGACTGACTTAATTCACTTTGAACAACACTTCTATTAGTAAACTCTTCTGAAAACAGACACGCAAGGGTTTTTGCTCTGCCACAGAAACCCAGTTCCACACTCCACTATAAACTTACGATATTTTTTAAATACTGAAGAAAGCTGAATTAACTACTTAATTTTAAAAAAAATCTCATTTGTGAATGCACTTTATACTCTAGTCTTCATTTCTGCAACAAACTTTTCCAACTGCATTACTAAAAGAGTAAGAAAGAGAGCTTGTACACTTAAATGTTTGGGGTAAAACTAGTAGCATTAATGACTGGTAAGCTTTGCTAAATTCAGTGAAACAAACTAGCAGAAGATTATACCTGTGTACGGAAATGTAGTGTACAGCTGCTACAACAGGTTATTCAACACCTAAGCAGCTTCACTGCTTCATTATGGAAAAAACCTACTTCATCTTTAGCCTATATTCAAAGAGGCTCTTCAGCTAAATTTGATGTAAATTCCATTGTTAGCTACAACTTCTTCCAATTATTGAGATAGTTCACTACAAAATTGCAGGAATAGCCTGCACTAAAGTTTTTACTCCCACAAAGGACACTGCATAGCAAGATTGCCTATAAACACTCCCTTAGCCAATTGTTATCACTCCTCTACTCCCAGTATTGGCCACAGGTCCCCTATGGGCACTTGGGGCTCCAAAGTGATACTGCATTTAACATTCTCAATGAAAGATCAGTGATAGGCAATGATCTATAAGTGTGTACAGACACATATTGAAATCTTCAGATAAAGCATGTGTATGAGCATCAAAAAATCACAGAAAATCATTACAGAATGAGTTGCATCATTAAGAATCTCAGTTGTGTGCGACTTAGACAGATTTACAAATCACCATGAACTTGGAAACAGTTCACTGCATCCAGCTCTGCAATTAGACAGAAGATAAACTCTTCTTCATAAATTTTAATGCTGTTGTATGAACGTAACATAAAATCCTTTAGCAATAACAGGATTTGGCATACAATCCTAACAGTTGTTATCCCTAGCAACTGGAAGACCTTTCAGGCATTTCTTTTTTTCATGTCTTCCTGAACCTGAACCAGCTTGATGTTCTCAGCTACAAGTCCATTTAACTACTTTATTTAGCTTTCACTCAAAAAGCCTGCTAATGGAAAAGCAGAGGAAGCAGGTACTTGCCGAAATAATATCAGAATACCATGAACCCAGAAGACCCTCACCAACACAAACACTGAGTACCAGCTAGGGGAGTTTCCCTTTGTGGAAACCATACTGTGCAGGATTTGCAGGGGTAGATCACCATCTACATAGGCCTGAGCAATCTCTGTCTAAACAATGAAAAGACTGGTTCACTACTCCCAAATTACATCCACAAAACAAACCTGAACATCATCATAATTTACATAAGTAGATATTATAGGAAAAACGGTCTTTAGTGCTTGGGCTACTATCTCCATAAATAGCACTAGGGAGTTTTTTCATTGTAAATTCCAGCCATAAGTCTTATAGGGTAAGCAGAAATTTGAGCAGAATGATTAGCCTCTGACCAGCAGAAAGTAGTCTGGCAAATACATTTCAATGAACACATTGTACTTTAAATTTGGTTGGGAGTTTTGTAGGATTGGTGTTTGGTACTTTTTATATGAAGTTTAGAAGAGAATTTTAGTGAACTTAGATATCCATGTAATTTTGCTCTTTTCTGATATATAACTTCCACAACATTCAAGAAGAAACTGTCTTCTCACAGTGGAGTCTTGCTGAAATGATGCAACCCAGCCCTCAAAGGGAAAAAAAAAAAAAAACAAAACAAAACAGAAAAGTGCATGAGATCATTCTCACAAGTCAGAATCTCCACACTTTCCTCACCCCTCTAAATT
This sequence comes from Cisticola juncidis, assembly GCA_013400215.1. Taxonomy (NCBI): domain Eukaryota; kingdom Metazoa; phylum Chordata; class Aves; order Passeriformes; family Cisticolidae; genus Cisticola; species Cisticola juncidis. Next base: position 44,819 of record VXBR01002074.1, on the reverse strand, counting down.
CATTTTCACATTTATCTGACTCCTGTGTGAATATTGCATGTATTCTTCAGTTAACTCTAATGATCAAATTGAAACAAGAGTGCCACAGAAGAATTTAAGCTAGGTAACATGATATATTTCTGCTTTTCACACCTTGAACCTTAATATAAAGAACAGCTTTCACCTGAACCTTCATCTTTAACCAGTTAATGAAAGAGTAAAACCAAACCAAAATTTTCAGTTTCAGGACAGAAATCCCAAAATATTATGACTCTTATGACTACCAGTTAACAACTGGAGACTACTTCCAGGGAAAGATGCTACCTATACCGAAGCTCTCAAGCAAAAACAGAATAATCATTTTCGGTGAACTTGTCATAGCCAAATATTGAGCAAAAAATATTATCTTAAATTTAAAAATTAAAAAAATCCCAAACAGTACTTTTCCACATTCACACAGACCTGTTATGAATATCAACCATCTGTTGAACTTAACAATTGCCCGAAAACTATGTCACACAATCCACAAGAAGAAAGACTTCTTTCAGGGATACAGTTTGTCACCATCTCTCAGACAATACTTAAAAAAACATCATGTTTGTTTTGACCATAGTTTCCATACAGCAAGAGGAAAAGAAAAGTGCAGAGAGAAGAAACATGTCTGTAAAAAACAGATGTCTTATGTTACATACATTTACTGCTATATCTATCAACGGACTACTCATGTTTTGGGTTTAAAAGCAAAGCTTTTTTTCCCCTGGTCTTGCACAAGACATGTTTAACCTATACATAGGAAAAGAGATTCCTACAGGTAAAAATACCATTAAAATTGCATAGATTTTCTCTATTTTTTTGTACTAAAAAGTAATGTAATATGAACCTACAGTTTTTTCTTAAATAGGAGACAACAGGATACAGTATTTGCTGATGAAACAACACTTCTGTATGTTTATGAACGAAAGAAAGTCAAGAGATAAAAAACAAAACACTGATGCCTTTTAAATGTTAAAAAAACTAAGTTATAGAGCTTATGCCTATGGCACACGCATATTAGAAAGACCGAGTTCAGTACAGTATTTTCGTTGGTTTTAAACAAAGACAGGAATTTTACTAAAACTACTTTTACATCTAACCTATTATAAAGAAACTGTTACTTGACAGCTTACAAAGAGCAATCACTGCCGATACTAGCAGGCTGCACTCATTTAAATGAAAATGTTGAACCCCCCGATGCAGTTTGCAACTTCCTTCAATTATTTATTTCACTTTTGAAGCGGGCTCTATGTCTCTGTGGGGCTGAGGTGTCACAGCATTCCCCGCAGTGTGCTACAGCTGCGTTCCAGCAGCGCCGCATCCCGCTCCGCAGCCAAACCCACTGCCTACCAAAGGCACGCTCACCCTGTCCCGACAAACTGAAACCTTCCTCTTACCTCCACTTCCTTGCTCTTCTCTTTGTTTGTGCCCATTGAACTTCTCCCATTGCTGGCAGTCTCCCGCGCTGGAACTACAGAAATCTGCTGGAGTGGCATTTTTACAGAGCTGCAGGTTGCCAGTACCTGTTTGGATGCCTTATATCTTCACTCCCCCCGAGTAGCCCACCTGTATAATTGTTCATATCCTCTCTTTGCCAAGCTCAGCTCTAAATAAAAAGGGGAAAATATTATTTGAGAAACGGTGTGCCCAGGGTCCTCCACCAAAAGAAAAAAAAAAAAAAAATCAACAAAGCAGAGCAAATTGCGAACACAAGCGAGACACGGCAAACAAAGAAGTAAGGCACAACAATCCAGGGAGTTTCACATGCTCAGAGTGATGAGTTGCTGCAAGTCTGCGTCCCTGGAGCACCCCGCCATACCACTATCCCCCAAGAGCACTGTGGGAGACAATTCAATTTCTGTGTTACCTAATAACTGTCATGGAAACCAAGGAAACCCAGGTCTCACAGGCCCTCATTAGCAATCGCTTCCCGCGAACGGCACAGGCTCCCACATTTGCAGCAACTGCCACTTCTGCTTTTGTCTCCTATCCGATGCCACAGAAGCCCAGCAAGCACCCCCAGACACCGCCTGGTGCTCGCTAGGTACAGCAGAAGGCTGAAAAGCTTAGTGTCCTATTTCGGAGCCAAAATCTCCTCCTTTAAAAGCACAGGATAGCTTGCTGTGTCCTTCGTGCGTCTACAATAATCTGCTTAGGTCAAAGGATCTGCCTTGAAGTGAGGAGCAGCGGAGAGCAAACGAGGTGTAAAAAGGAAGACAAGACTGGGAGGGATCGCAAATGTGCCTTTCTGAGGTTGATAGTAAAAAGTTAACCCTTTGCTGCTCTCATCTTTTTCCGAGACCTCCCAGAAGCCAGTTCAGGAGGATGAACCAGGAGGAGACACTCACACGTGCCTTTATAGTAGTCACACACACTCCGAGAGTGTCACTTTTGTGTGCTTCTCCCTCCCCACAGCTTCAGTGCTCTCAGCTAACTGCAGTGGAGCAAAACCCTCGGGAAAGCTGTTTCAGCATTTCCCCTCCCCTTAAAATGCAAAGCAATAAAAGAAAGTCACAGTTGTATTACAAAAATGGATATTAAGAAAGGAAACTCCTATCATTTACTTCTCTAAAAATTTATTATTCTTAAGTATTAGGAATTAGCAAAACTTATTTTGATCAAAAATAGTAAAGAAATTATTAGATTAGAAGTCAAATTCTTAGCTGTACAAATTATTCTGCATAAACAATATAGGAATGAAAGTGAAAAAACATCCCACATCAAGCACCAACAATGTTTTAATATACTGTCAATTAAAAAATATTACCCAAGCTGTGAAATACATCATCTTTATTTCCAGCTGCACAGAGTGCAACTTAGAATTCTGACAAGAAATAATAGCATTGTAAACATCCTGGATTCACTTACAAAGCCAGTGGGGAGGATTTAAAATACTGTTGGTTCACTTCTCCTCTACTTCAGTTATTATTTCTCAGTCCAAGTTAATAGAGCTTACAAGGGACTAGCCTGAGATAAACTGAGATCTGGTTCAGGTTACCATCCAGGTTTTACATCAGTGATTTAAACTAAGGTATACTGACAGGCTGTAACAGAAGAGTTTATAAATGCATTAATAAAGTAATATAATTGTCTTAGGAGTTTAGAGATGATACAAGACATGTGTATATGTGTACATTTTTATAACATATATTCTATATACCCATAGTCATGGAACAGATCCACAAAAATAAAATTAAGTCTATTGCAAACCACACAGTTCCTTTTACACATTTTTAGTTATATTTTACATGCTAATTCAATTTTTAATTTCCAGTATTCCAAAATCAGTTTGAATATAAGTTCAAATAACTTCCAATGTACACAGGAAGATTTTCCTGAATTTTGAATATAAATAAAGGAAAATAAGTTCTAGCTCTAGCAAGACAATGGTAAATCAAAAATTTGTTCTAGAAATATTCAAAGACAAGAAAAGTCATATACCAGGCTGGTAAAGTTTACCTGTTAATCTTAAACTTGATTATAATGTAAAGGAAATTCCTTTTTAGTTCAAGCTGTTTTAAAGCTACAGACAAACTCTTTTCCTTCCTCTGAGGTACAACCAGATTAAGAACTCTTAAACCTGACTCTGCTTTGTCATGATAATCACTCACCTCTTTGATAAAGATATTGTAGAGGGTTTGTGGTATTAAAATGTAACCTTCCAGTAAATGTGCTTTCATGTCCAGTTCAGCTTAAAAAAGTCAACCTGCCTTTTGATACTGTGCCAATAATTCTGCGTTTGAAATTACATGAGTTTGAGATTTAAATCAGAGATTTCTGGGTTAACCAGTAATCTCTTTAATCTCACCTATGTCTGTATTCTGCCACAACAAAGACCTTACAAGCTGTGATGTGCTTAGTATTTTTTAAAATGATGTGTGGCTGCCTTTTTCCCCCACAGAGAACCTATAACATCAATATGTGGATAACAAAAAGCCCTAGTTCCAAACAAGGTATATTTTAACATCAGGTAGGTCCATGCTTGCATTCTGCTTAACTACTTCACCAATTACATTTCTTCATCATGTGGAGACTTCAAATAAATGTCCCATTTCCTTCCCTGTACATATGCTGAACATGGCTCTCCTCAGCCTAAGTGCTAAAACATGCAGCAAAACAATCAAGCCTCACGCTGCTATACCTAGAAATACAGAGATCACCCCTGCTCCATGGTAAGGAAGATGTTAGAAAATACAGGGCATATCCAGATGCACACTGTAAAAGTCAGTGGCAGAGGTGTGGTTGGGATAATTTTTCATTAAAATTTGGTTTAGTTTTCCATCTTTGTTTTTTCAAGTTTATCATGACAGAATTGTAACATGTAAAACTTTTGCATAGTTGTTAGTACACCTATGATCTCAGAATACCAGAGCACATCTCAAACAAATAACAAAACTATTAATTTCAATTTACTATGTACTTTTAGCTCCCAGAGTCCCAAAGCTGTAAATAAAGTGATTTTATACACACACACACAACCCTCCTTGTTAGAAAATGTATCCCACCCGTCCTCCATGGTGAACAGGTTGTGTCCTATTTAAAGAACACTAATTTTGGCAAACACACCACCCAAAGAGCCATAATTTCGGAGCCATGCCTCACCTGAAGGACAGCATGACAACTGCTCAGTGAAGTATGAAGCTGCTGTGCAAAGCATTATGATAGGGTTTCAATCTCAGGAGGATAACAATAACAAAAGAGAACTGGTCACCTGGAGCAGGTGAAAATGACATTGGCAGAGAAAAGCAGTATGTGTTCAGTGTGCATTAGTAAGTGATTTACATTAATGTAATTCACAGTTCTTGAAGCAAATAACCACAGAAAAGAGAAGCACCAGCCCTCCCTCCTCTCGCTTATTGCTTGAAACCCTACTAATCCCAACTCAGATAAACCAAGGAACCCAGCTTTATTTTCATTCACCCAACACATTCCCCTTGGTACTTTATGAAGAGTACCGGACAGATCTTGGTGACCATGAAGGAAACTAAGACAAAAGGAATAATTTACTGGTGTCTCACAATGTAGGTGTGCTTCCTAGCTGTGGACTACCCTGTGTTTCTGCTCTCACCTGCAACACTTGAAATCTTTTCATCTATTCCCTCCACACATGGCTCCGAGGGTGCGGTGTCCCCTCTCACACTCAAGTCACATACATTCTCTGCACAAAACATCCCTAGAGGCACTTCCATAAGAATCTGACAGCAAAAAGGGATTAGAATTATAACCCTACATACACACACTATGTTTGCAGTTTAATTTAATAAAGAGCACATTATTTTCTCAGCATACCTATTTTTACACGAGACTACTGCTTTGAACTATGAAGACAATCTGATCAGCTATGGTTAATGGTTCAACCATGGTGATGCAAGTGTCAATGAGAAAATGAAAGACAGCAAGACAATTCTTTTGTAACACAACTGCAAGGAAACAATGTACTAGTGTACTGGCAGTTCACTGGCAGCTTATATATAATAGCTCTGCTTATATATAATAGCTCTGCCATCACTTACAGAAAAATTTGTACAAGACTCTTGAATTGAAAACAACATAATAAGTTTACCTGCACAAATAACAATATCAGAAACAGGTAATGCTATGTCTTTTTAACTCACGTAAAATCATCTTTAGATAAGATGTACTGCAGCTTTTATATGATCTTGCAGCCAAAAGCAATACTGAAGTTTAAAAAAAAATCATTGTGGACATAAAATGCTTACAAGTTGGTTGTTTGGACTGCACATTATTTGTCAAAAAGACACAATGGCTACAAATACACACTATACAAAAAGGTACAAGTGTACAGTCTATAGTCCTGAGATTTAGGAATGAGTTTCACTTGACTCAGAAATTATACAGAAGAGTTACAAACACTGTACATGCTATGCTGCCTTTACTATCTAACAGGGATTGCTTCTCTTGTAATCACAACTTAGACACCACGACAAAAATCTGAACTCTAGACCAGATGTTGAAGCAGACAGATACTGGTGCTAGGTAATGGTCAGCTGTAATGAGTACAGTCACTTTATCTAGAAGAAGCTCCTAACACCTAAATTGTAAGTGCAACTAGCAGTAGTCTAATGTAGACCAAACAGGACTGTTGTAAACCAGTTCCTTGGGCTTCCACAACATCCTGAAGCTGACACTAGATCCCAATTAAGTTTTCAGAAAAATGAAAAATTTCTTTAGATCTTCTCCCAAGCCTTAAGCCTACAGAAGCACAAAGTTAGTCATGGAATTACAGCAAATATTAAAGACATCTTTAGCCAAACACAAATATTCCAAAGCAGCGGATTTCAGATGGGAATGAGAAAACCTATTGTTCTCTGCTATCTGAATGAATATGTCCTAAATACTGTTCTGCTCCATGGGCTGGCTTCAAATGGAAGAGCATCAGAAATGCAAGTTTTCAGCAGAACTCATGTTCAAGTAAGTCCCTAGCAGAAGCAAAATCTAAAAAAGTTATTTTAAAAACTGGAGTAGAATTTGCATTCTTCACAACGAATGAATGGCTGCAAGATATCATATTAGAAGTTGCTTTTTAAATGCCACATGAAGTTGGTATAGGCTTGAATGCAGCATGTTACTAGATCCTCAGGGATGTTTTGGCAGCTTTTTTCCTTGCCTCCTTCAGCATTGCAATTGACTGAACTGCTGAGAGATACCACATAATGCATTACAGCAGCAGAGGTGTGCCCAAGGTATTAAGGAAGCAATCAACTGAAAATTTCAAACTAATGTCTTTGGATATTTTTCTACCTTGCCATTCACAGGATACTGTACGTTATTACACATCATTTCATCAACAGCATTACTAAGCACAGGTAATAGTTCCCTCTACTGAGAGACTAACAGAAGTCAGTGCAAACACAGAGGAATCTATTTGCCACTTGTATATTCTGTGCAGATATATTTCCTAAGTAGAACATCTTAGAACATTTCTAGAACACCTGAAAATCCAAGGTCACGGAATGGTACAAGTCATATAGCAAGTTAAAATGAAGAAGTAATAGCTGAGACTGAATTAAAATATGACTAGTTCCTCAAATAAAAGTTTACCTAGCCAAAACTTAGACTGATGAAAGTGAGATATGAAATGACAGAATGGTGATAAATCAGATAAAATGTTGCCCCCAGCTATTAAAATCAATTATCTTCATTATCTCAGCAAAGGGAATTAAACTCAACTGATTTTCACTGCCAAACACAAAGACTTTCATGGATGGCTCTAGTGTAGTGTTTGCACTAAGTCTACTTTATTTAAATTAAACCATGCATACTATTCTCTGACTACAGTATTCCCAAGAAACAAGGAACAAGAGAAGTCTTGTAAAGTTCTAAAAACTGCCAGTAACTTAAACAGCTCATTTAGAATTTAGAATTTTTGCTTTAGTGTGACTAAATCTTACAAAAACTATCAGAAAAAGTAAATTGCCAACTTTTAGGTAGGATGGACAGACTATTTTAACAAATTTACTCTAAAAAACAACTGAAATTGTGCTTTTAAAGTGTCCACTGAAGAAACGATTTATACTGCGGTGACTCACTACACAGACAGGATTCCTACTTTGTTTATTGTAATTTGCAATACCCAACTTGTGTGTGTGCCCACATGTACTAAGAGGTCCTATTACCTCTGTAGTTCAGGTGTGAGGAACATCCACCTTCATAATGAACTCTCATGCACCCTTCCGCTCACAAATGTTGCTGATCTTCAGCAATATAAACACAGTATCATTTCATAACGATATATATTTATATAAATACATTTATAATATATAAAATTATGTTCCTGCATTTGTAGTAGTGGAAGTAATCTGCATGCCATGCTGACTAGATGCTCATTTCCACTGGCACACAAAATTTAAACAGTGTTGTCCATGTGCCTCTTCAGAGTAAAAGGTAAATAAAGATATTGCCACACAAAGTATTATTTCCCACTTCTAAACAACATATATGAAAAAGGTATTTCATAAGCTCTCTAACATAAAGTGGTTGACATTCTTTATAACAGGAGCATCAAAATTTAGCAAGCAGTGGACTCTACCTGCTTAGTTTTGAGTTAAATGCTGCAAACCTTAATCCATTAATCTCAAAGAGATCCAGCGATGCTTTGTAAGAATGGCCTCGAGTTATTGGCCAACTTTTAAAGCTGTCAGTCAGCACAGGAGGACAGGGGCACAGTGCTGATAGACTTAGACAATCTTCTAGATGAAAGCAAGAGAAACAGGATGAAGTTCAATAGTACAAGCAACCCAGTTACGGCACTGGTAGAACAGGAAAAAGAAATTGGGCAGCAGCCAGGAGCACAGACTGATCTAAAGATAAGTCTGGATCAACATATTTCTTTATGAAAGGATGACTGAAAAATGCCAGTTATCATCAGCTGCAAAAATGTAAACACAGTCCCAGGGTGCACCAACTAAGTTATTTCCAATTCTTCTTAGTCTTAAACAAAGTACACCAATAATTTCTCAAATACGAGACTTTTTTTATGATAGTCTGATCACCAACATCTAAGGGATTCTGAATTTGAGCACAGTAGGAAACTGTTCTAAAAAACCTGCATAAAAGAAAATTATTTGCTAATCCATCTGCTTCTGTTATTAGCCACATTTAATTATACTGGAAGACCAACACTGTTTATTTTTAATGTAGTTATTCAGGTACAGTATTCAGGTACATAATACACAGTATTATGCTACAAACTGTGTTCTCAATTGTTATTTGATGAAGAAAACAAGACAGATGAACAAAATGTGATCAAAAAATAACAGGTCCATTTGTCTGAATATTGAAAGTCTACAGACTTTCAATTTAGATATTTGCCATACTTGCCACATATAATTTGTTTCATGAACCCCAGCTGCTAGAATATTTAAGGAACATGAAAAAATGTAAGACATTATTTAAAAACACAAATGAACATTCATTCAAACCACTTTTTAAAAGATATTTCTTCTCAACTTCCTACAGGTGTCCATCGTTGATTATACTATATTTTTCCCTTTATTTCACATGGCCATCTGATCACCTTATAACCACTGCTACTTCCCTCTGAGTTTCATCTGCTGGGGCCGCTTTCTCATTCCCCAAGCAAAATTTTATCTTTGTCTAGTCATATTCCAAACTGTAATTTCTCTGATTTTTGAATATTTAATTCTGTAACTCACTTTACTGATAATAACTTTATTTTAAAAATCTTCTATATTGAATAAATATTTAACCTTATGTCCAATTTGCACATTGTTTGGCTTCAAAACTTCTCCCACTACTTCAGAGAGAGGAGGGCTCAATGCCAGTGTGATAAGGATGACATTAAATTCCAACAGCATGGAATTAGAAGTATCTGTAGAAACTAACATTACAGAGGAGGAAAATACATTTTAAATTTGCCAGGGGTTTTTACTGAGAAATTCCCCTGGCTTCTTAATTTTAAGAAGACTAGAAAAAGTGAGATTATGCTTCTCTTTAATGCTATGAAATAGCTTAAATGAATTCTGATACCAAGATCCATTCTAACTCATATTGTATTTTATCTACAGGATTAACCCATTTTAAAACCACAGATTTCACATTCTTGAATAATTTTCTTTACAGTATCACAAAATGGGTCAGATCTGAAGGGACCTGAATAGTGCGTCATCCCTGCTCAAGCAGGGTCCAATCTCCCTGCTCAAGCAGGGTAATCAACATGTGTCCAGACAGTTCTTGAGTATCTCCAGTGGGGGAGACTCTACACCTTCTCTGGGCAAACTGTTCTGGGCACTCACATAGTAAAGAAGTTCTTCCTCGTGTTCAGATGGAGGTTTCTGTGCATCAGTTACTGCCTACTGCCTCTTGTCCTACTGCTCAGCACCACCAAGCAGAGCCTGGCTCCATCTTCTTGGCACACTCCCTTCAGATACTGACAGACATTGATACCTTCTCAGTTGTCTCTTTTTGAGGCCAAACAGCCCCAGCTCCCTTAGCTTTTCCTCATAAGAGAGATGCTTCAGGTCCTTCATCATCTTTGCTGATTTACCTCTAGTGAATCCATGCTAACTACTCCTGACCACCTCCTTTTCCTCCAATATGGATAGAGATGGCACCTAGGATGAGTCGTTCCATCACGTTATCAAACTCTGAGGTGGGCCTGACTGGCCAATAGTTCTTTGGATCCTTCTTCTTGCCCTCTTGGAAGACTGGGGTGACATTTGTTTTCTTCTAGACCTCAGGCACCTCTCCTCATCACCAAGACCTTTCAAAGATGATCAAGAGCAATTCAGCTGTGCTGTCCAGCTCTCTCAGCACTCACAGATGCATACTGTCAGTGCCCATGAACTTGTGGATGTCACATCTTCACTAGGTGTTCTCTAACCCAGCTCTCCTTGACTAAGGGAAAAATCTTTCTTACAATATTCCTTTACCCTAGTCTCCCAAGAAGGAGATTCCTGAGGGTTGGTCTTGCCAGTGAAGACCCATGGAAAGATGGCATTCTGTAACTCAGCCTTCTGTGTGTCCTCTGTTACCAGGGTCCCCCTCCATTTAGTAACAGGCCCACATTACCTTTACTTTTCCTTTGATTATTTGATGTATTTAAAGAAGCCCTTTTTGGTTTCCCTGACATCCTTGGCCAGATTTAATTTCAGATGGGCCTTGGCCTTCCTTGTCTTATATTTACTTCAACAACCTCTCTATATTCATTCAAGCAGCCTGACCCTGTTTCCATTGCTTGTGTTTTCCCTGCTTAGGCCTGAGCAATGACAGGAGTTACTCATCCACAAAGATCTCTTGTCATCTATGCTCAATTTCTTGCTCTTTGGGATGCATCATTCTTGAGCCTAGAGGAAGCAGTCCTTGAATATCAACCAACTCCGTTGGACTCCTCTTCCCTGCAGGACTTGTTCCCACGGGGTTCTTCTAAGAATATCCCTTAAGAGCCCAAATTTGCTCTCCTGAAGCCTATGTTTGTAATCTTACTTTCTACCCTACTTCCTTCCTCCTTGCTGATGGTTTAATATACAAATATTTCGTAAGTTTAAGAATAAGCACTATTGTAACTGGGTGTCACTGCTAAATTACTGCCATCCACCTATTGTGTGATTTTGACTTAGAAGGAAGTAATTTGGTTGTATCTGCCTACTTTGTTACCCAGTAGCTCTTTATTTTATTTTGCTTTATTTATTTTTGAATTGAACCTCCTGTGAATTTAAATGCTTTTGTTTCATTCTCTAAGAAAATTATTGATGTTTTTCAATTAAAGTGTAAGCCCAGAAGGAACCGATGCCTGACTGATACCTGGTGTCAGCAGCCTTGTCTGCTTGAGTAAACAGATATAAAGGAAACAACAGAACCTCAGTGTAAATGAGCCACCAGAGGGAGCTCATCCAGCCTACTGAGTATCATAGAACTATATTGACAGTGGCAAAAGTTAATTAAACATTTTTACACGGATCACTGACAGAGTTCAAAACAAAGCACATTCCCAGACTGAAACTCTACATGCCTGAGAAGCTAACGAAATCATAAAAAGTTATTTCTTTAACAAACATGGAATGTATTTGATTAACTAAAGATAATTTAGAAATCTGTGATACAGCATTCTTCTAAATAAGCACAAGACTTTTCTTCATCCCTCTTTATTTTCTCCAGATAACAAAGTCTTATTAAACTATAAGACAAAGAAAAATGGGGTTAATTTTGTAATTTTATCTTAAAATTGTGGAAGTATACCAAAAGCAGAGTCACATAACTAGTCCAAAGACATTAATTTCTAATGAAATACAGTTTGGCATTATGATACTAACCTAATTCTGCAATTAATTATTGTACTTTGATAGACATTGGCATATTAACTTTGATTTTATTTTCACAATACAGTTTTCCCACTTTAAATTGTAGTGGACCCAGGTTCAGAAAACAAATCCCTTGAGTTTCTGTTCTGGAGGATGCAATGGTTACTTTCAAACTTGTGACCATTTTTTGAAAAGCAATATTGAAATAAAAACTATTCAGATTTTTCATGTTGCTTATTGACCAGGGAATCAAGAGTCTGGCAGGAGGTGATTTTGTCTGTTACTTTTCCATGGAGCTTAGAATCTAACAGTGGTAATGCAGCAGGGAGGCATGCAGTATGAGAAAGACAATAAAATGATTTCCTACAGGAAAAACACCCTCCAACATAAACTCCCAGACTTATCATTGCAACTCTCCCTTAAATATTCCTTCCAAATTAACACTCCTCTTACATAGATTTAATTATATATTTCTTTGTGTTACCCCCATTACCAGCTTTCTAAGCATTGCAAGATTAATACTTTTATCTTATCTCTGCCTGCATGGTTTGCTTTGGAAGATAAGATTAAATGTAATGTGCTGTTTCATTTATCTCTTTTTTCAGGCTTCAATAAAAAAACCTGAATTCTCACCAATACCACATAAAAGTAGTACTTTTTGGAGTTAACTTTTGTGCAATGAAAAGCACTTGTTCTGTAATCACACTCCTACTTAAGCACTGGAAGAAAATCCAGCCTAAGAAGATCCGATACCAGTTACAGTTCTTTTATGTTCCACTTCAGAGTGCCCACCTCCTCCACACAGCTATTTCACCTCTGGTGAGCGTGATTTCATCGTTTTCTCTAGCAATCAAAAACAATCAGGAAAAAAGTTACAACTGCTCCCCAGTACACTTTATGAAGTCATCTTTTCCAGGAATATTTTCAGACACACTTAAGTTTTCTCTTGTTTTCTCACTAAAATCTGAATTTTTTTAAGAGTCAGAAGAGGTAATTAAGAGCCCAAATTAACAAAGTGACAGATTTGCCAATCTCCTGACTGAAAACAGTTAAATTCATTTTCAGGATTCAAATAAGATCTACTATTCACCCCCCCATGCTACAACGATATCCAGTATCTTCACATCACATAAAGTTTATTTGGTACTGTTGCATATCATACCATGTTACCAATTACCACACACTTTTTTATAGTGCCACAGTTTGAGATTCACTAGGAGTGACTTCCAACCACTAGCAACAGTTCACATACCATTTACACTCCACAGAGGAAAACCCAACGTTATTATAAAGCTCATCTTTACAAAAGTAAGAATCTTCATTTCCTATTCTCTGAGCTGCACAGATACACCAGCTCTGAAAGTTAGGATTATACTGTAACATCTCCAAGATGTGAAACCACTCTCCCCCCTACATCTGCTGCTGGCATTTCAAAGCTGCCATTAAACAAATGAGCAGAACCACAGCCTTGGAGCAAGCATCACGTTTCTTACCCAGCAAAGGTCCACCCTTAAAATGATACTGCCACTGGGTGAATACACAAACTGAAAATGACAAAACAGGAAATCACTATTTCTATTTGAATTCTAACCAGTTTTGGGGTTTTGTCCCCCTTGAGAAACTTCTTATCAGTGGGAAACTACAAAAGGCCACACATTTAAGACTATTTACAGCATAAGCTTACAGACATTTTCTAGTAACTAACCCTGCATGCAGGGAATAAATCTCCATTCTTGTTAAAGTACGAAGTGTGGCAAAAACACAAGGGTAGCATCTGTCTCAAAGCAGACACTACATGCAGATAACAAATCATAGACATAAATTTCAGTTAATAGATATGGAAAATCCATTTCTTCAATACACAAAAATATTTGGTTTAGTAACTAGGCACATGCATTGGTGACATTCTAAAATTGTTGGATATACCAGTGGAAAGCTATTTGAAACTGCATAGGGAAACCCAACACATACTTTGAAGCAGACATTTATAAATAACAAGGAAAAAAACAGTATAAAACAGCTGAAAAATGGAAAAATGTAAAGCACTTGGGAAAATCAATGAAGGCTTTGGACAATAAGACTACTCAACTACACAATGTCAGTTTAATAGACCCATTAGAGAAAATGCTATTTGAAAACTAAAAAAAAAAAAAAAACCAAAAATTTGTCTAAAACAATAAACTCGCTTTTTCCTAAGAATATTTCTAAATTCTGAACTTGAAGATCCTCTACTCTAGGTGCTACTTATTTCATCATTTACACTGGGATTAGGCTTTGTATTTTCTGAAGAGTCTAAATAAGTTAAAAGCCTTGTGCTGCTAAATTTCAAACTTGATTTGTCAACAAATTCCTTAGAAAATCCACTGTGATCATATTGAAAAATTATCCTTTTCATTCTAGTGATGAACTTAATCTACATTGAGTATCTTTGAAAGATTTTCTTGATTTATCCTTTGTTTTATTCAAGGAAAATTAGAGGAATGTGACAGTTATCAGAAACAAAGACACATTAGACATCAAACATGCTTCCTGACATTAATGAACTGGTTCAAGTCAAAATAAGAGAAACCTAGAAACAGAAAATCTTTTTGAAGCACAAACTGAGCATTTTCTGAAGTCAGCAAAATCTTAATTTCAGCCAAACTTTTTTTGGCAGAGATTTTTAAAATTGCTTTAGGAAAGTTTGCAAAGATAACATTTCCATATTTCCCAGAAGGATGAGTCTCAAAGCACCTTGTAAAAAGTCTGCACCTTAAAATATTCACAAAAACTAGTGAGGCACACCTTGTTTTATTACCAATTTTTTCTAACATCATCCACTGACAAAGGCTTGGTCGGTACTAGTAGTTTAAGTATCATTTACCTTATAATAATAATCTATCTCATAAATAGATTGTAGAATTTCCTCCTACTTGGCTCTTGCTCCCTCCCTCCAATATTCTTCAGCTGCCTGACAAGATATTTTATCACCTAAATCTCATCCCACTGGACTTTTCCAGCTTAAGTAGTAAACTTAAACCAACTTAATCGAAAACCCAGAGCTTTCTTATCTCACTGAAATTCTCATTTCAGATAGAAAAGGCAATTAAAAATGACCTCTTGCTAGATGATTTTCCCTCACTGGCAATAAGGAAAACTGAAGTGACACAAAACAGAATAAGACCTATAATAACAATACTGTAACATGCTTTTACCAGAAAGCCTAACAAGCTGGTGTCTGTCAGACACAAAAGCCATGAATGAAGCAGCTTTGTTCTCTCCTATTACTCAGCTAAGAATAAACTACTTTAAAAATAAAATCACAGGCCTGAACTGTTGCTGTCCCACTAGCTTAAAAAAGCTGCAAGATTGTGTCAACTAAGCCACAGCTATTAGTGGCACTGGGTCAAGAGTTTCATTGCATTTGTGACGCAAAGGCAAAATTTTCCCTTACTGCTGCACACTGTGCAGCCCACCCTGGATCCAATTAATAGCAGATACAAATCTGTTTTTAGATCAAGTGCCCTACAGTTGCAATTTTTGGAACTGTATGCTTTAGAAAAGCGTTGAAATTTCCCACTGTTGCCTGAGCACAGGTCCTTGGTAGTACATGAGTAACAAAAAGCTGAGAGCTGCCCTTCTCTGAATTACACAGTCCAGTTTACTCAACACAGCAGCGGCTGAGCATGACGCACATAGGAGCATCTGCCTTCTATGCTGTCTGCTCAGATATGGGTGCAATTTCTTCATCTAACCAATACTATTATTATTTTAAGTGAACAAACTTCCTTACAACTTTCCTTGTCAGCTTCCTGACAAGCAACTTTCTCTCAACCAGAAAACAGGGGATAAAGGATGAAACAACTAAGCTATGTTTAAAGAAAAAAAGCTACTACTGCAAAACTCTATTTTCAACCCACATGTTCTTTGTATATTTAGATGTTAGGCACTCCTACAGGAAAAAATATTTCTTTATATGTGTGCCGTGCCTAGAAAATTAGAAACCCAGTCTCAATAAAATTAGAACTTTTTGGCTATATTAACATAAAATTACATTTGTGAAAAGCAACAAAAAGGATAAAAATTCTCTGATTTCAAAGAAGCACTGCAGCAACCCTCCCCACCTCACACTCCTTGCAATAATAACAGTGCTCAACTGATGTCTGTAAATAACATTTTTTCTTCCGTTCAGGGATCACAGTTCTGAAAACAACTAAGCATGGGTATTGGAGTACTTTTCTTGCAGCAGAGATGATTGCTATGACTTATTCTAACATGAAGTAAGCACATATATGTGCTTATATAGATGCAGCCTAACAGGTTCAATTCAAAACTTTGTATAACCAACATAAAAAGTAGGAAAAAACCCAAAACAAATCCAAAACTGTTACTGTACTTGCTCTCCATTTGTTTTGTGGAAATTCTCACCAGTTTCACAGAAACAATTACTGCAAGGTCATAAATAGTCACTGTGACACTCCCACCCCATCAGGTTCACTTAATCACTATGAAATCTACAGAACTTCCAACTGCAGAAACATTGATGAAAAGGAAAGATTATCCACCTGGAGGAGATGAATGATGAAGAACAAAAGTGAATAAAGCAATGAAAGATACACCGAAGAAGTAGGTCAGAAAGAGGAAGCAAAAGCCTATTAAATTAAATTGTAAGGAATAAATCTCATAAATTGTAAAAGGCTGGCATTTTCATAGCATAAAATCAGCATATATAATTCAGTTACAGGTTGTACTTAGTCATAATTACATTAAGATGATTTTTGGACCTTTTGTTGATAGAATTGTCTGTACTATATATTAGCAAAATCCAAATTTAGGTCTCAGACGAGACTTATAAGAGCTAATAAGACCATTTTTAATTGATATTAGTTAAGAATACATCTTTCCAGATGAGTTCATGTCTGCCTGTTTCAAAGTGTTCGACATGCCATCATTCTATTTAACATCAATACTAGTAGTAGTGGTAGCATAGCTGTATTTTAAATGTATTTCTCAAATAGAAAAAAAATTCTTGTTCATGGTGACATCTTTGAAAATTTATTTATGTGGAATATTGAAAACATTCCAATTCAGAGAAATCTTCCAGGAAAAAAACAATAGCTTCCTTGTTTATATTTTTTATCTCACATTTCTGCTTCTGCATAGGTATTCCCTATTTTGTATATTTAGCTCCATTAAAATACAGTGTGATTTACTTAGGGGGAAAAAAAAAGTAATTTAAAATAAAAGACACTCAATCTCTTCCATAACAAATCTCAGTCTATGGTCAGAAAAGAATAACTGTCATTTTTCTTTCTCAAGAACTGAACACCAGGTTTCAATCTCTCTAGTTGAGAAATGCAGTTACATTTTGTCAGCTCTCAGGAAATGTCTTCATGATATCACCTCACACAAAGACAGCTCCAGTCTGGCACACAAACACTGCCAAGTCAGTACAGGTGAGGGCAGAGCCCTCCACAGCCCCTCCTCAGCTCCAGCCTTCCAGTGTCACAGCTGTGCTCCTTCTCCCCCACAGGACAAGGCTCGGCTGTCCCCTCTCGGGGCTGTTCATGTATGAGTAGATGGGAGCCAGCCTGTTACTGACCTGGTGAAATCATGAGACACTCCAGATGGGAGCACCTATAAAACCCCATAAGGGTCACTCCAGGATCTTCCTACCCCCTGTCAAGTGAGCCAAACTAAGACATTAGAGATAATTAATCTACTTCTTTAACATGCAAACTACTCCCACCTCTTCAACAGACCTTTTCAATATGAAAGCCAAGTTTATTTCAAAATGAAAGTTGTTGCAATCCTGTATTTTTGATGGATATGCACTGGGGAAATAATGTATATACACAGTCTAACCCTTAGTCACATGAAGAGTGTTCCATCTACTCTCCAAATCAACAACTCTCCTCTACAAAGCCAGATGTCTGGACAAACTTCATGCTCTGAATTTAACAGAGAAAGTTAGTGCTGTCAGTGCTAACAGCCTCAGGAATTAACTTTCTGGACACTTTACACAAACGAGTTTATCAAAGGAAGTTTTCACTTTAGCAGAAGTTCTTAAATGATTCCTGCAAAACGTTCCATGAACGGTATCTTCCAAATGAATACAATGTTTATACTCATCACTCCTCTCTGACCTATGCAGGTGCCAGATGCCTCAGCAGGAAGCCCTCACACACAGGAGGAAGCACACACATCTCTGGTCCAGCCACATCTCCAACCACACAACAACATCACCAAATCATGTTGCAGGGTGTACCTGCTAAGCAATTCTAGCTGTAATTACAGATGCAACTATGTGTTTTAGCTTTCTAAACACGCAAAACAGCACCTATCAGGACTATTTGTCCAATTTTACCACTAATAACAAGACAATTGAACATGGAAAGCCCAAGTATTGCAGCAACACCTATGCAATGCTAGTAATGGGAGGTGGCAATAGTGCACAAAACCTTGTTTTCTCAAGATCTTCTACCCAGCTCTCTATGATGCAAACTATATATACACTGCTGGTCTATTCAACCATAAAAACCCACAAGCTGCTGATACTTGCTAGCTCCTAGCCCACAGAAAGCTGCAGATAGCAGCACAAGCAGACAAGTTTTGCTTGTTTATTTACTTTTAGAATACGGACTTCTTTCACTGCTTGATCATAAAAGCAGACACACATCAGTAGTCCTACCGGCTTTCTGTCTGTGTGACAGTAATTTCTAATGTCACTCTTTAGGTTGTTTTTTGTTAAATAAACCTTCTGCTAATAGTCACAGTCACAAACCAAAAGCTATACAAACAGAGTATCTTGAAGTGTGAGGGGCACAAAAGTCATACAGAATCTAAAAATACAAAGGAGCATCTATTAGAGATTACTGCACAGCCGAAAGGCAATGCTCTCACAATGCACACGATTCAAAAAAGAAAATAGAAAACAACCCCAGTCTTACAGCAACACAGACCTGATATTAATGTTAAACTAGTTAATTGAGGAGCCAAAGCACCTCTTGACATTCTAACTGTTTTCTAGCTAGCAATTTCCTATGATTCATGCAGTGTAGGTTTACCTGAAATAGACTACAACAAGAAACTGCAATCAAAGTAATTATAGAAGTATGGATTTGCCTCTCCCATTCAAGTTTAGAGGCAAGAGCTTACACATCTTTTTCCAGGAAATGGCGAATCCTTATTCCATTCTCGCATGAATCAGCCCACAAAAACAGTGCTGTCTTTGGCTCATTACATAAATCAAGTAACTATCCTCTTTAGCTCTGTGGAAGGCACAAGAAGGCCACAACCATGCCAGTCCTTCAGACACTATCAGTAGTCTACAGTAAAAGAGTAGTCCTGCAAAACAACATTTCCTGAGACAATCACCCAAATCTGCCTGCAGAGAGGGAGACAATGCTCAGTGACACATCAACTTCTAGGCAACATGAAGGAAAGAAATGGAAGTTGCTTCTCTACCAACGTGAGGTTTCTCAGGAGCATTCTGCTTTCAGTGGACCCAAAAAAGCTCCCCAGAGAGAAGTGTGCTTGCCCCAGAGAGAAGGCACTCTGGAGATCCTTGCACTTCTATTGCACCTAACACAATCCTTCCACACTGTAAATTATCAGTACTCAAGTTGAACCTTTTGTCTGCTGGGAAGCTGAAACAAAGTTTTCTGCCTGAAGCTGGGTAATATGAGATGTAGACATACAGCTTAATATCATTTCTCGCCTGAAATTGGTGTATCTGTTAAATGGTTTGAAGTAGACCATAAAGAATTTTCTTTGTACCTTTTCTAATATCATTATGACTCTTGTTTTAAAGTGCATTACTGTTATTTGCAGGACAAACAATTATTTGTAAACAGACTCAACAAAAAGTAATTTCACTGGCTCTTAATCCCAGGTAGCCTTTCCTGTCAATGGCCTAAATGTGGACTAATATCCAATGGGTGTAATAAGCAAGTGAAGTAAAAATGACAGGCTACACACCAATGCTCATTCCTTCCCTCCCAAGCTATTTCTATAGCATGGTCAAGATAGTCAAGAGGAACAGATGCAAATTCAGTCTAGAGACAGGCTGTGAAGCCAAATCTTGTTGCACTATTTGGAAGCATATACTGTACCCACACTGTGCTAAATAAGGGAATCACAACATTTATCATTTTACTCATACATTCTCTAAACTTACACACAATTAACCCAAGACTCGTTAATGATAAAAATATATAGAATTAATGTATATTTTCACAACACTGAAAATAAACTAAGAAGTTTCTTCTACTGAATTTGAAAAAATTAAGACCAATCAAAAATAACTACTGTTCAGAGGTACTCACTGCTTGTATCATTCCCTTTCTTCTCTCCCACTAGACCTCAGTTTTTTTATTCATTGAAATACAGTATCTTACCTTCAATTTCTGAGAATTCTTTGCAATATTTTTTCTTTTGTTTGTGTCTGGTTGTTTTGTTTGTTGTTTTTTTTTTACCATCGGTTCTTTTTCAACTTTAGCATGGCTTAGTTCATGGGGAGCTATCAAACTCCTAATTTTTAAGGCATCTCACAGAATTCTTCAGCTTTCCTTATGTTCAGCAGCTAATGAAGCCATGCCTGGTGAACTACGAATGCTGTGCACCTGTTCACTAGCACCATCTTGATATCTACACATGCATTGTGACACTACCTGAGATTTAGGAATTTTATGTCCAAAGAAAATATTAATTGCACACTGACTGTACAGAATAAAATATTTCAGTTTAGTTTCATTGATACTCCAAATATGTGTCAACATATTTAACTTACAGAACACTTTTCCCCAACCACTAGTTTCAGTGAATATCAGATACCACGTAATTTTTAAAACAAAGAAATTTCATTGAGCATGTCCCCTTAGTTCACCTTCAGCAAATTATAGTTAATAAGTCTGTTTTTAACAAAGCATGAAATTACACCACAGCACAGCAAATTAACAAGCAACAACAGGGACAGCTGTTGTATTTCTTGTTGTCATCAGTTCAGATATATCTATTTATATTCCTCAGTATATGCCTTATTAAAAAAAAAAATCTACATAATAAGTAATGAAGCAAAACATGAAAGTCCTTTACAATAATTCTATTCTCCTTACTCTGCAATTTATGTTTGTACAAACTTACTATCAAGAAGATGCTTACAGGACAATTGTAGCAGAAATGCTACAATTAAAACTTGTATTCCCCTGAATATATTGACAGAAGCTGACATGAAAACATATGCCAGGTAACATCTAATATTAAAGTTAAAGTCTAAGTTCAGTTCAGAAAAGCAAGACACAGGCATGGGGAGAGCAGTGGAAGATTCAATCTCGAGTGATCAGTGAAATCTTAATTAGTACTGTATATGACACTCCTTGAAAATTAAGCTGTTCTTAGGGTATTGAAATTTTGTACAACAAAAAAAAAAGTCTGTGTTTACCAGTTTCCACAGATATTACTTCAATTCTTACTACTGATTGTGGTTGTGTGTTTTTCGGTTTTTTAGTTTTCCCTTTTGCTGCACTTGCACTGGACTCTTACCAGGACATCCAAATAAGAGACTCAACCCTGTAGCTGTAAATCAAAAGAAGATATTCCAAATCTTTTTTTTTTTCAGAGGGCATAAGAAGAATAGGATAAAAACATAAGTTCTTGAAGATCCAGAAAAGCGATTATTCAAAGAAAATGAGGAACTCCTGTTGCTATGCATCAGCAAACATGCTTTTCCTAAATGGGAATAATTTATTATGTAAACAGAACATTTCTACTCTTAAATTTCTGTCAAGGTGAATGACTATCATATTAAGAACTGGTTCATATTTAGAACTTCTGATTCTTCAGTAAATATATAGCAGTAGTCTTCATGCTACTTCTTCTTTTACAAAGAAAATATCATGATGGGTAAAATTTGGATCTTTTATAAGCATAGGGCTGAAATATTATTTTGATTATGACTAGCTAAACATAGAACAATCCAGTCCGAGGGGAGGGAGGGGAAGTAGAAAAAGATTCTTATTTTCCCACTTGTGGCCTTTCAGTACTTAAAGGGACCTTATAAAAGAGAGGGAGAGTAACCTTTTACGTATTGGATAACGATAAGACAAGTGGGAAGAGTTTTAAACTAAAAGAGGGGAGATTTAGATTGGATGTTAAGAAGAAATTCTTTATTCAGTGGGTAGGAAGGCACTAGCATAGGTTGCCCAGAGAAGTTGTGGTTGCCCCATCCCTGGAGGTATTCAAGCCCATGCTGGATGGGGTCTGAGTAACCTGTACAATGGAATCTGCCCTTGTCCATGGCATGGGAGTTAGAACGAGATCATCTTTACCATCTCTTCCAACCCAAACTATTTTATGATGCTATGACTTGTTAACCAGCTAATAATAACAGAAATAATATGCGGAAACTCCTTTGGGAAGAAAAATGTGACTATTACAAAACTGATCACAATTAATTGCACCACAATCCACAAATCTCAATGAGTTATGTTGTTGCTTGTCTGTGTATCATGACAGCCAGTTTTACAATACTGATTAATTAATTCAGAACACTAGCAGGTACTTTAAATGTGTAACAGAAAAGCTTCTAATCAATATAAAATTAGCAGTGTGGAATTATTTCCAGCAAAAAGACAAATAAGTTGGAAATACGTAATAGTTAAAAGTGTTAGATTTCTCTGTCTTGTAGCAACTTGTACTCATAAAATAATAATAACAACAATTACATCCTTTTCCTCCCTACGTTGTCGTTTCTGTTTGTACCAATATAATGGTTGAATAACTGAATTATAAAATCAACTGCAGTCTACAGTAAGAAATATTATTGGATATTGCCAGCTCTTTAACCAGACTTCATATTTGTCTATAACTATATAGTAATGGAGAGTGTTTCAAACATTTTAGATCAGGGAAAAAAAAGATATTTCTGCTATTTTGTCCTCATATGCAGTCACACTATTAAAATCAGCATGTTTGCAGGATTCCAAGTAATGCATTTGTTGTCTGGGAGGCTGTAAATGTACTTCATTGTTCAGTGTGCGATACAACACTCAGCATTTGCATCCTGTCAGGGACTTTTCTCCATGTTCTCACCTATGATTTTTCCAAGTCACTTCTATACTTTTGTCCCAACTGTTGTCTTATCTTCACTGAATATAAATATCTCTAATGAATACACACCCACCCACACGCGTACATATACATGTGCACACAAAAAACCCTAGGATTTCTCAGGGAGACATGAAGAAAATTACAGAGCAATTAATTGAAAAAGAAGACAAAATTGAAATAAATTAGCCCATTCTAACTCAATCTTACCTCTTACTTGTGTTCTTTTAGGCTACTGTTATGATACTGGAAATCCACATGACTAGTGCTAAGTAATTAAACCTATCAAATAACACTGAAAATCTGACTAATTCAGCTATTAGGAGAGCTTTATTTTCTTCCCTCTTTCTTGACTAATTGTAAAAGTCTCCTTGAATTATCCTGAAATAGCCCCTTCAGATTTTTTTTGACAAAACCAAAAGAAATGAAGTAACTTTAATACACTTAGGATAATACAGGACAACTGCTGAAATTGCACCAGTACTTTGTGAATATTTATATAACAAAGACAATAATGTTCAGTTTCTAGTTCTCAACTCAAAGTGCAGAATTAAGATTTTCATTTCTAACAGGTTTGCTTGTACTGGAATTTACTTTATGGTTGTCTCAAGTTACATCAGAGTAGTAAGGAAATACTGGGACAAAGAGGCACATTCTAAAGAAAATCAGGTATCAGGAGATTTTCTGAAACTTCATAAATAGCTTGAAATGTGGAGAGCTGGTGTTTTATTTGGTTGAAGATTTTATGTCAAACTAAATTACCTATGCTGCCCATGTATAGGCTTTGCTACTACTTTTAAAATAGAGTGCTAGATAACAAAAAAATCTGAAATTATTACTTTTAAAGGATTAAACACCTACTATCAATTTTGAAACATTTTTCAATAGTGCTTTCTCCCTTATAATTTTCAAGACTTTGCTGTCTAGGTGATGCGTAGCTGCACTACGATAATTATGTACAAAAAGGGAAAAAATTAACATACTGCTGAAATTGTAGCTTGCAAACTTCCAGTCTCCTTCAGGGCATACTTTTTTGGCATATTTACATATTTTCAAAATGTATCTTTTGATAGGGACTAAGAATTTCTGTATTCCATTCTAGCTCTGCCACCACCCACGTGAATCTGCCAAAATCAAGCCTAATGGTTTTGGTTCCTTGTGTAAAATAGATCTTTTAATATTTTCCTTGCAATTTTGCTAAGAGAGCAAGCTTGTATCTCCCAATTTAAGTATTTTGATCTAGACAATTAAACTCAAGATGAAAGCCACAGTTTAAACTTGTAAGTGGAGTTTATTGTGAGATGTACACAAAATTAAATGAGTTCATTTTAGCTTAAAGAAAATTCTTTGCCACAGGTAACACAATTGTAAAGGGCACTATCATATAAGTTAATAACTCTGAATCCCAAAGATGTCTTAGGAACAGCAGGCACTGCACACTGAATCTTTGCAAAGAGCTTTCAGTGGTAGTTTCACACTCTCATACAAGTTTGAAAAATTTTTACCCTTCACTTTTAAAACAACTTCTGAAAAACAGGTAATTGCAGTTTAGCAATCATCACAGTGGATGTATAATCTGTAATGAAACAGCATTAAAATCTTGCTCATTGGATTCAAAACTTTAATAGGCTTGAGGGAAAATGTTAGTTTTAGTTAATTACTTAGAGGAAAATGTTTGTTTGGGCTTTACTAAAATATAGAAAGTAAATAATAGCACGTGTTACCACATAATGCACTTGGAAAGGTTTTCTTCCCAATTAAGCCGCAAGTCAAAATGCCAAAATAAAGTCCTTTTTTCCACCAGAGTATAATATAACTCTGTATTCAACAACAAAAAAGAAGAACTTACAGGTAAAGCAATCTTTTAGAAAATTTCTGCTATGACAGAGCTTCACATGACCTTTCACATTTCTTCCTGGGTTCATTTCCTAGAAGAAACAGAAACAAGACATGTGCAATCAATTGTAATGTTAAAATAGCATCTTATTCCATTGCCTTAAAACAGGTTATGAAACAAAGGTTAGGAAAACTATTTAGGCTGGTGTCTTCCAAATGGCGTAACCTAAAGTAAAAATTCTGGACTTGAAAGGTAATCTAATAATTTTATCAAATCCTGTACCAGATACTGATATCCATTATTCTTTCTGTAGACTTTCAGACTGATTTGAGATTACTTCTTGACCTTCCTGAGCACAGGAAAATCACACATGATTTTCCTTCTATCAATCATACTAGTACAAAAAGCCATTGCATAGCCAGCTAACCCATATGGCATTGGCAGGATAACATTCAAAAATAAACAGAACTCAATAAAACAAAAACAAAAACAAAAAAAAAGCCAAAATATGTAATTAGTTCTCCATCAATGTTTTTATACATATTTGCTCACAAAAAAAAAAAAAGAGAGAAAAAGAGTAAAATACATAGAACACTTAACTGAAATAGTTATCTCATAAGAATAGCAAATACAAGCTCTGTCCTGCAAGGGACTCAAGCCAGCCAAAGAACCGAGCTGCACAGGGTATTCGCAGCAGAAAGCTCCTTCCGGGTGGGGAGTGAATCCCACAGCTGCTGCTTGGGGAGGTTTGCGGCCTGCTGGAGACTCAGACCAGGACATTGCAAAAGGCTGCTGCAGAGTATGTCCCTCTGCTGCTCTTTCATATAAGCATTGAAGATGATGCCAGAAGCAATGAAGAAAGCATCACTGATTATGCTGCTGATCACTGGGGTGCATGGAGACCCCCGGCAGTTTTCTCCTCAATCCTTCCAGAAAGGCAAAAGAGTGAAAAAGGAAGTAACATATCCCGTAAGAATTCATTGTGCAGTTGGTGTGAGCTACAGGGTTTTAGATTTTAAATGATCATGGGATGATCTACAAGGACAAAGGATGGTTTAGCAAAGATCTGTCCGCATAAGGGGAGGAAAACATTTTGCCAAGAGGCTGGCCAATCTGTAATGAGATTCAGACTAGGAATAACAGGAGTTGGAGAGGATGACCAGCAACCAAGAGAGGAAGTGAAGGACCAGGCTGGCAAGCAAAGATTATGGGGCAATGTCAACAGGAGGAAATTCATAAGCAAAAAAACTGTAGAGGTGACACCCCAATTGTGTACATGCACATAGGGAAATGCCTACCAGGCAGAATTATGGTAAAGATATTTTATCTCTTCTAAGAAAACAGCATGCTTTTGTGCCTCTTCAAATACCCTGTTTGCTAACACACACAGCAGACCAAACAGGACAAACTAAGAGGTGTGCATGCAGTTGGAGAATTTCAACTTCACTGCAATCACAGACATAGGTAGACATCACATATAAACATGAACAGTACAAATTTCTACCGGTGCAGTATAAGGAAGGCTAAGGAAAACAGTCTCCCTCTCACAAGATATGGATTAAAAGACATCTCCTGATGGAGATCTCTCACAAAAGATATGAAGAAAGTCAATACACTGAATGGTCTCCTCATCTCACTCCTCACAGATCAAACCATCCCTCAGCTATCCCAGGTCCCTGAAAACCATAGGAAAGCCTAGAGCAAGGCAGATTTCCTCTCAGTGGCGGAGAGTCAAGTTAGGAAGCATTTAAACAAACTGGACACACACAAATCCATGGGCCATGAGATGCACCACATACATTCAGGGTTGGCTGATGTTATTGTGAGAGCATGCAATCATCTAAAGATAAAAAGGATAACAGAGGTCAAGGTAAGGGGAGGAAACTTTGAGGACTGGAAAAGAATAAATACCACCTCTACTTTCAAGAAATTCAGTCCCAGCCTCACCTTGACTCTTAGGAAAGGAACAGAGAAAATAAACCTGAAAGCCATTGCCAAACACAGAAGGGATAAGAATGTATTTGGACATGGTAAGCATGAATACATGGAGGGGAAATTATGCCTGACCAACCTGATAGCCTTTCACAATGAGCAGGGTGACCCAGTGGACAAGGACAGAGCACTGAACATTGCTTATCTTGAGTTTAATAATGTTTCTGTCACTGCCTTGCACTGTCTTCTCGCTGAAAAACTGATGAAACACAAAATAGATGAATGGAGAGTAAGACAAACAGAAAACTGACTGAACTGCTGACCAAAAAAGGTTGTGGATCAGCAACACCAAGTTCACTGGAGGCCAGTCAAAGGCACACCCCAGGTGTGGGATATTACAAAAGCCAATACTGCTCAGCAACTCATCAATAACTTGCAAATTGAGACAGAATGCACAGATACTACAAAACTAAGAGTAGCTGATACATCAGAGGGTTGTCTTGCCATTCAGAAAGACCTTGACAGGCTGAGAAATGGGCCAACAGTAACATCATGAAGTTCAATACAGGGGAAAAGTGAAGTGCTGCACTTGGCAGGAATAATCCCACGCATGTTGGCAGAAAAGGACCCAAGGGACAAGATGGCCATGAGCCAGAAGCATGCCCTCACTGCACAGAGGGCCCATAGCAAGCCATGCTGCTTGAGGAAGAGCATCATCAGCACAATGAGGGAGGCCATTCTTCCTCTCTGCTCAGCACTGGTCATCCATCCTGAATGCTGTAGTGGGTGGCCCAGAACTGGGCACAAGAGAGACAGAGTTACTGCAGCAAGGCCAGGTAAATTTTATGGAACTAAGTAAAGGATTGGAGCACTGTTTGTAAGAGGAGAGGTTGTGAGAGCTGGGGGCCTTGAGGAGAGAAGGTTCAGTGGGATCTGTCCTATGCTAATAAACACCTGGTCAGTGGTAGTATAAGGAAGGTGAACTTTTCTCAGTGGTATCAAGTGAAAGGACAAGAGGCAAAAGGCACAAATTAAACAAAAGATATCCCATTTAAACATAATGGGTTTTTTTTTCCTATGAGGGTGGTCAACCAGTGGCACAGGTTGCCCAAGATGCTTCTCCATCCTTGCAGATATTCAAAACCCCACTGGGCATAGTCCTGGGTAATGTGTGCTAGGTTACCCTGTGACCCTGCTCTGACCAAAGGGCTAGCCAGTCTCCAGAGGTCCCTTCGAAGCACAAGAATTCTATGATTCTGGTGTTTTATTTAACTGGTCTCTGCTTAAAATAAATTGAAAGGAGGTTAAATTAATCACCCGTGAAATCTCTTCTCCCCAATGCACGGGGAAAAAAATGTACAATCAACTTCATTGTGCTTTAGCTAGCGTAAAAGGCTTTAAAAGGTTATAGCTGAAAGCTAGGAACATATAGTAACCATGACCCTAATTAATGTCAACATGTCTTTTGGACTCCTGGATATTAATGGCAAGATTTTAAACCATAGATTAAAAGCAACAGGAGAAATGCAGACACTCTGACCCAATTAATTGTCTCTCTCTCTGGGGACAATCAAAACCCAGCTGGACGTGTTCCTGTGTAACCTGCTCTAGCTAACCCTGCCTTGGCAGGTGGGTTGGACCAGATTATCTCCAGAGGTCACTTTCAATCCTAAGAATTCTGTGACTCTGCCATTGCGAAAGATAATTTTCCCCAATAATTCCTGCTGCTAATGCTCCTAGTTTCCCATGAGAAAGCAGAAAATAAACAAAGATAGAACTTCAGGCAGGTATTCATCTGATATTTAAAATGGATTAATAACAAATGCATCAAATGTATTTCCACGCATAATGGAAAGATATACTTAAAAAGCCAACAAACATTGCTCTGATTACTCAAAAGAAGTTGGATAACATGCACTCAAAAAATACGAATTACCTGCACAGTGTTCAATGGAATTTCATGGCATTTTATACTAAATGAAAATACCAACATTTATGTGAGCACTCATGGGTTTATGAAACAGCATCTCCTAAAGAATTGTTCCACTTACGTGGAGACATCAACCTGTGGAGTAAGTTTTATAAGTCATGAAGAACAGAAGCACAATTAGACTGTAGAAAATCCAAAGAAATATTTTATGATCAACATATTACTTAGAGGGGGAAAAAAGATCCTTTAGCAGTTGAAATTATACATCTTCAAGGGAGCAGATAAAGCTTTTATTTTTCCAGAAGCTCATTATTTCTAAAAGTTTGAATTTGAGTTTTTGAAAATATATGACTACAAATCATATTTTAAATTTTCTAACAACCTATTTCCTTAGAGAAAAAGTAAACAGCACATGCCTATTTTATTTGTTGCCAGGCAGAACAATGAATACATATTAAACAGAAATACAGTGTATTTCCACACACAGATACTCATACAAAGGCAGGTTGTATGTAGACAGTCACATGGGCTCTTTTGTGTTCATGTTGCTATGGAAACGAACTTCTGTGTAATCAAACATGATTACAAAGACATTCTAGCTCTTAAGAGAGAGTGAGACTTATCTTTTTTATTTTTAAAATCAAGGAAAAAAGCTGGTTTATAAGGTTACAGAAGAGCTGCCAGTAGACAAGAGCATTTGAAGCTAACAAAATTATAACATCTGAAACACAAAGATTGTTCATTTCATAGTATTTGTGTACTTAAATGTAACTTCAGAGATTAGCCCAAAAAGGCAGTAGGTTATGACATAAAGTAAGGACACTAAGGATTTTGCATTATAGAGAAGATAAAGCAGATAAACCTGGCATTTTCTTTCATTTCTTGGAAACAAAATTTATAGGAAACTTATACTATGGAACTACTCATTTCAAACAGCATACCGATTAAAAAGGGGTGTTGCGAAGAACTATGTTATATAGATTTAAGTTCCTGTTTTTTTTCACACAACAATAAACAATCTCTATTCAATACCTCTATCTGTTTTATTTATCTTGGTCCATCTGCTTCGCAAATGTTCTTGCAAAGCAGTTTCCCATGGCAACACCAAATATCACATAGCCTCAGTCTTCTGTCAAAGCCCTTTTAACTGATCCACTCCTGAATTTCAGACAGCATATTTTTCTGCAGTATTTAAGTAAATGATAAATGGAGCATTTCTTCAAGGAAAAAAAATCACATGAATGAAATACCCATGAATAAGCCGCTCTGCTTCAGGCACATTTTTTATTGTTTAAATAACTTCATTTTCAAGAGCATTATAATTAAATCACCTTGCACTAAGGCGAGGTAGAAAATATATGTTACTTAAAAATCTTGTCATTCTGATGGTAGCTTTTACTTAATAAAAAATTCCAAATCATTATTGCAGGTAGCAAAACAATTTGTGCATAAGTTTTAAAGAATAAGGAAATAATATGTTGAATATAAGTTTTGGAATAAAAGGACCACAATGACTGCTTACTATGGGACAACTTCTGATAGACATCATCATCCACAAATTATTACTAGCCAGCCCCTCTAATTTTTAAAACCTCATATTTATAATGATCAAAGAAATATAAATAAGAGGAAAATTTCTCAATACATTTTCATTCAAGATAAACTAATAACACTAATTTCATGAAAGTAACTCCTATTTTATCTGAGATTCTACCCTGAGAACCCCTTCTCCTTAAATTAAGACATGGTAGAAACATACATTTGTAAGTGAAGTTCTTTGAAAAGCTCTCAAGGTAAGTATGAAAAAGTCCAAAACTCTTCAGTAAACCTCACCCTAGTCCTGAGCACACTGATTCTGTGTGATAATACAACAAAAGCATTGTTCAAGCTGTACATTAAATAAGAAATGTTTAGACTTAAGAAAACTAGCCTACTGAACTAGCCTTCCTGTCCTGGTTACAGCTGGGATAAAGTCAATAGTGTTCTCAGCTGGAACAGTGCTGTGTTTTGGATTCTATATGAGAGTAACGTCTTGCTCCTGGTTTTGGTTGTGGCCTAGCAGCACTTATCCCAAATCAAGGACTTTTCACTGTCTCGTGCTCTGCCAGTGAGGAGGTGCACATGAATCCGTGAGGGAGCAGAGCTGGGACAGCTGACCCCAACTGCCAAAGGGATATCCCATACCACAGACTGTCACACCAGTATGTAAATGGGGGGAAGCTGGTTAGAAGAGGCTGATCACTACTTGCAGAAAGGCTGGGCAACCATGAGCAGAGGGTGAAAAGCTGTATTGAGCATTACATGTTTCTCTTGGGTTTTATTCATAGAATCAATCATCTCCCTCCTTCTCATTACTAATGTTATTATTGCTAGCATTATCATTATAATATTTTATTTTGTTTCAATTATTAAACCCACAAACTCTCAATCCATAAACCTTATTCTTAGAAGAGGCTGATCACTACTTGCAGAAAGGCTGGGCAACCATGAGCAGAGGGTGAAAAGCTGTATTGAGCATTACATGTTTCTCTTGGGTTTTATTCATAGAATCAATCATCTCCCTCCTTCTCATTACTAATGTTATTATTGCTAGCATTATCATTATAATATTTTATTTTGTTTCAATTATTAAACCCACAAACTCTCAATCCATAAACCTTATTCTTCTTTCTGATTCTCCTCCCCACTAGAGGGTAGAGGCAGGAAGCAAGTGAGTGGATACCTGATACTCAGTTTCCAGCTGGGATTAAACTACTCTACTTTTCCCTATAGTTTCTTTGGGTTATTCTTGGGTTGTTTTTTTTCAGGTACACTCATCTGCTCACCTTGGAATTTGGCACAAAACATTTTGATTAGTCTAGATTTCTGGTCTCTGTGGTGAAATTGTGTACAATGATTCTGNAATTGTTCCACTTACGTGGAGACATCAACCTGTGGAGTAAGTTTTATAAGTCATGAAGAACAGAAGCACAATTAGACTGTAGAAAATCCAAAGAAATATTTTATGATCAACATATTACTTAGAGGGGGAAAAAAGATCCTTTAGCAGTTGAAATTATACATCTTCAAGGGAGCAGATAAAGCTTTTATTTTTCCAGAAGCTCATTATTTCTAAAAGTTTGAATTTGAGTTTTTGAAAATATATGACTACAAATCATATTTTAAATTTTCTAACAACCTATTTCCTTAGAGAAAAAGTAAACAGCACATGCCTATTTTATTTGTTGCCAGGCAGAACAATGAATACATATTAAACAGAAATACAGTGTATTTCCACACACAGATACTCATACAAAGGCAGGTTGTATGTAGACAGTCACATGGGCTCTTTTGTGTTCATGTTGCTATGGAAACGAACTTCTGTGTAATCAAACATGATTACAAAGACATTCTAGCTCTTAAGAGAGAGTGAGACTTATCTTTTTTATTTTTAAAATCAAGGAAAAAAGCTGGTTTATAAGGTTACAGAAGAGCTGCCAGTAGACAAGAGCATTTGAAGCTAACAAAATTATAACATCTGAAACACAAAGATTGTTCATTTCATAGTATTTGTGTACTTAAATGTAACTTCAGAGATTAGCCCAAAAAGGCAGTAGGTTATGACATAAAGTAAGGACACTAAGGATTTTGCATTATAGAGAAGATAAAGCAGATAAACCTGGCATTTTCTTTCATTTCTTGGAAACAAAATTTATAGGAAACTTATACTATGGAACTACTCATTTCAAACAGCATACCGATTAAAAAGGGGTGTTGCGAAGAACTATGTTATATAGATTTAAGTTCCTGTTTTTTTTCACACAACAATAAACAATCTCTATTCAATACCTCTATCTGTTTTATTTATCTTGGTCCATCTGCTTCGCAAATGTTCTTGCAAAGCAGTTTCCCATGGCAACACCAAATATCACATAGCCTCAGTCTTCTGTCAAAGCCCTTTTAACTGATCCACTCCTGAATTTCAGACAGCATATTTTTCTGCAGTATTTAAGTAAATGATAAATGGAGCATTTCTTCAAGGAAAAAAAATCACATGAATGAAATACCCATGAATAAGCCGCTCTGCTTCAGGCACATTTTTTATTGTTTAAATAACTTCATTTTCAAGAGCATTATAATTAAATCACCTTGCACTAAGGCGAGGTAGAAAATATATGTTACTTAAAAATCTTGTCATTCTGATGGTAGCTTTTACTTAATAAAAAATTCCAAATCATTATTGCAGGTAGCAAAACAATTTGTGCATAAGTTTTAAAGAATAAGGAAATAATATGTTGAATATAAGTTTTGGAATAAAAGGACCACAATGACTGCTTACTATGGGACAACTTCTGATAGACATCATCATCCACAAATTATTACTAGCCAGCCCCTCTAATTTTTAAAACCTCATATTTATAATGATCAAAGAAATATAAATAAGAGGAAAATTTCTCAATACATTTTCATTCAAGATAAACTAATAACACTAATTTCATGAAAGTAACTCCTATTTTATCTGAGATTCTACCCTGAGAACCCCTTCTCCTTAAATTAAGACATGGTAGAAACATACATTTGTAAGTGAAGTTCTTTGAAAAGCTCTCAAGGTAAGTATGAAAAAGTCCAAAACTCTTCAGTAAACCTCACCCTAGTCCTGAGCACACTGATTCTGTGTGATAATACAACAAAAGCATTGTTCAAGCTGTACATTAAATAAGAAATGTTTAGACTTAAGAAAACTAGCCTACTGAACTAGCCTTCCTGTCCTGGTTACAGCTGGGATAAAGTCAATAGTGTTCTCAGCTGGAACAGTGCTGTGTTTTGGATTCTATATGAGAGTAACGTCTTGCTCCTGGTTTTGGTTGTGGCCTAGCAGCACTTATCCCAAATCAAGGACTTTTCACTGTCTCGTGCTCTGCCAGTGAGGAGGTGCACATGAATCCGTGAGGGAGCAGAGCTGGGACAGCTGACCCCAACTGCCAAAGGGATATCCCATACCACAGACTGTCACACCAGTATGTAAATGGGGGGAAGCTGGTTAGAAGAGGCTGATCACTACTTGCAGAAAGGCTGGGCAACCATGAGCAGAGGGTGAAAAGCTGTATTGAGCATTACATGTTTCTCTTGGGTTTTATTCATAGAATCAATCATCTCCCTCCTTCTCATTACTAATGTTATTATTGCTAGCATTATCATTATAATATTTTATTTTGTTTCAATTATTAAACCCACAAACTCTCAATCCATAAACCTTATTCTTCTTTCTGATTCTCCTCCCCACTAGAGGGTAGAGGCAGGAAGCAAGTGAGTGGATACCTGATACTCAGTTTCCAGCTGGGATTAAACTACTCTACTTTTCCCTATAGTTTCTTTGGGTTATTCTTGGGTTGTTTTTTTTCAGGTACACTCATCTGCTCACCTTGGAATTTGGCACAAAACATTTTGATTAGTCTAGATTTCTGGTCTCTGTGGTGAAATTGTGTACAATGATTCTGCTATTTTTAGTTAGAAAGGTTTCTTCACATGTTTTAGACATAAATGACTCAACAGACTAATGAAGCAAAATATGGCATTTCTATATTTGCACAGGGCACAGGGCAGATCTACAATAGGAGGACAATTCAGTTGGTCTGCTGTGAATGCAGCAAGTCAGTCCATTTTATGAATCTATGCAAATATTGCTGGAGAGATAAATCCAAAACGCAAATACATAAGCCATCTGCCTGCAAATAAGAGCACATAAATGTCTTTGCAAAACCACCTCTATGCTTACCTGCTACCTTTCCTGTGGTTTACTACCCATCAGCCAAAGAAAACTGCCAACAATTATCTGCAGATACAATTTCTTACTATTTGTGATGAACAATAGATGCATTTTATAATTCCACTCTAAAAGCTTTTATTCTGCGTTTTTAATAGGCAATTGAAATAAGCCTGTGAATTTATGAATGACACATTTATTATTCTAATGCATTTTATTTTTCAAGCAAAGACAGGTAGTAGCACTGATTCCATAAGTTGCGAGGGTCATCCTAAAACTGCTAATTGCATCCTTAATTCTGTGAGCCTAATCATGAATGTGTTTTATTATTCTTTACTATTTACAAAGTGTTTCAAAGTTAAAATATTTCACCCAAAATTGCAGTGAAAGTTATGAAAAGAACACAACTAAGTTTTCATCAAACCACACATACTTTGTGTTTACCTGTCCACAGGAGGATTAGATTTTGACTCACTTTAAAATACTACAATAAAAACATCAGTGATGAAATTACCAGTAATGGTAAATTTTATCACATGCTACTGCCTGTCATACAGGTGAGATGAACCGGCTATAAGCAGAGCATGTTTTGAAAAATATTTTTCAAATCAACTATTTCAAAAGTTATGATTTCATCTGAAAATAAAATAGAAATTCTTACAGTACTAACATCTTGCTTTTTCTGAAAATCTGAAAGGCTATAAAGACGTTAAGTTATTACAATCTATTCTGCAAATGGCTAAGCAACCAGGACCCAGCTCATTTATGCTTTGTCCTTTTAAGCTTTCAGGGTGCTGTGTAGCCATAGTAACTATGCTTTTTCTCTGCAAAATCCATTAGCTGGTTTCAATCTGGGATTCAATACTGCCATAATCAAAGCCAAAGATTAAAAGAAATTGTGATTAGAAAAAGATTGTTGGTGACAAGCATTTCTTTTAAAAGCAATTTCTGCATATCTATGTTTTATACATAGCAGCAAAAGAACCCAAAAGGTTAAAGGGACATCAAAAGATAAATCCAAAATTAATTTTAAAACTAGGTTACCATCAGGAATTACACGCTACTACCTCAGACTAGGTCTCCGAGCAAAACTAGTTCTCATTTGCATTAAGTCAGCCACTGCTGCTGGTTGGTCATCAGTGGAACAGCACAACAGAGGAGCTTTCAGCCTTGCCCTCTCACTCCCTTTCTGACAGCAGACTAGGTTCCACATATTATAAAGAGAGACCAGGATTTGCACTGTGCTTTGGATAGGGCCACACAAAAGATAAAAATCACCCTACTTCCTACAGTACCTGTTGTGTGACAATACAACCAGACTGCAAAGAATCTGTCAAATCTCTACTGGACAAGGATTTTGTCAACAGGAAATGGAAAATCTTGGACTCTTAATTCCACACTGGAACATGGCAGATAATTCAGCATACTAGGACAAGCTCTATCCTGCATCCGATTCAGATATTATTTTTGAATCACAACAGCACTAAACAACTTCAAATGCCAGCTCAGTCCTGACACTGGTTACAGATAAACTAAACAAATGACATTGCAACTGTTTGCTTGAAGCCTAATTACAAGAAGGTACACTTGGTAACTAGGAGGAGGCATATTTTTTGCAAGCAATTTGTAAATACTCCACAGCTGTAATCTGAAAGTGTAGGAATCTATTCCACTAACCAGTAATTTAAAAATAAACTCCTTGAGTCTTTGCACTGGATGCTGTATTCCTTAACTGAAAATTTTCATTGCCTCCTCAGCTATTTTACTATTAGTTCAATCTCTGCTGATTTTTCGAATTCCATTTGCTTCTGCATTATATTAGAATCAAACATGATTCAAAGATAAAATACCTGCCATGGCAAGAAGTGTGCATATTTGGGCTGGGGGAGAGGAGGATATGCCCTAATAAATTGTTNTTCACTGAAGTTAACAGCAAAACTGCCAAAACCTTCAGGACAAAGAGTTCACCCTATGTATATTTAATGACAGGGATGACAATAAGAGAGGATTAAAGGTCATGCCTTCTCTGTCACTACAGTAGTGGACTGTGGAATTGCTACACACCGCAACAGTGGACCAAGTCATTTCATCATGGCTCCAACACCTGGCTTGTCCAATGATTCTGTGATCATCAGCTTGGCCCTGGTCTAAGTCAGAGTGACAGCACATTTTAGAAGTCACAGTGTAAAGCACACTAACAGTTTCTCAGAGTTCAACTCTCAAAGATGCACAGAATGGTTCTTTCCAAGTACTCTTGGTTCTGCCTTTCAAACAAGTACTGACAGAGGCTCACGTTTACTTTGAAATACTATGAGCATATTGAGGAAGGCAGGGATGTTCTTAACAGAACATTTTGACAAGACACACTTAGTCAATAGCAGTGACTGCACAATTTCATCCAATCAGCTATAAACAAAGTACTTCTGTACACATTGACAGAATACTCTAAACTGAAATCTTGTGAGAAGAGAGCAAGATATACAGGTCCTTTCCTTTTTCCACCCAGTCTTCCTGATGCAAAAAACTCATAACAGGAAGCAGCACTGATGGTAATAATCACAGGGAAACAAATTCAGAAAAACAGAATTACAAAAAAACCACCCAAACCAAAACCAAGCAAACAAAAATTCCAACCACAAAAAATCAGAAAAGCTGGGGATCTCAGAGTGTAAAGAGAGGTAGGCACTCTGAACAGACTTGCTAGTCTTGCAGAATCCAATGAGAGCTTTTGCAAGTAACACAGTTAGAATGCCTGTTTTTCACAGCAATAATTTTCTGTTCCCATAGGCTTTAAATCAAAATATTGCACAGCATTGTCTATATACATGCTTGTTTAGGTAACTTTAACATTCACCTACCGTTATGCCATAAAATTTTTGTCAAAATTCAAAAGCTGTTCTTCCTTCTTTTTCTCATTAAACTAAGAGAGACACCAAAATTTTAGGGGCATATTTTCACAGCTTTGGTTTTTCCTGGATTTAATTCTAAGGTGTTAATGCCTTTAAAGAACTAAGAATAATCCACAAGTTTTAAATTATCAGGGAATACAAACTATACCTATCTTTAAAACCTGAAGTACCAATTAAAATAAACTTGGAAGAGAACTAGTTATTGGAGGTTTTATTTTGTTTGGCCAATATAAAAAAAAAAAACCAAAAACTTCACACCAAAAAAAGCCCATATATCATCTTCATCTGAGGAGGCTCTCTAAGGATGTTTTCTATGTCCAAGGATGTTACTTCTTTCACATAAACCTCCCTGCTTACCCTCCATTCCAGTATCCTGCAGTTGCTATAGAAACCATTTTGCATGACCACACTGAGTGGTGACCTCACCTTCAATAAATCCCCAAAGGCTCAGAGTTCAAAAAATATTTCAAGATTTGTGCAGAAATTTTGCCATGAATTTTCACATAATACTGGCAGGCGCAAAGGCACACTCAAACAAATGTCACTTTTTGAAGGCTGGATATTTTATTTGCTGAACTGCAAAGCTTCAGCCACAATGAGAATATAGGAAGTGAATGAAGGTATAGGAACTGGAATCACAGCAAAAGTCACTAAAAATATTCTAAGAATTTCAACATGCAATTTTCACTATGATTCAAACAGTTTTAAATAAGGAAGATGACCCAAGTGGAATCAGTTTTCCTCTTCCCAAATTCCAAAACTGACAAAGAACCATCCTTAAAGATTCCTAAACCCCAACTTAGTAAGCAGGACCCAAGTTCTCCCTATTTTTCCTGCAGATGAAAAGCACACACATAATTATAGAAACTGTCCTAGCTTCCAAATATGTGATTGTCACAAGAAATACAAGGCAAAGGCTTAATAACTTGAGAAACTTTCTTTTTATAAATTAAAATAAACTAAATCCATTCAGTTTATTCTATTCTGTTAGATCAGATGTCTTACATGTCACTCAACTTTTGTGTTTTCTACACCCCAAATCAAAAGAGAGCATGATGAGATGACAAGAACCCATGTGGATTACATGAATATGATGCTAGAGGGAAAGGGACCTAATGGAATTAGGAAAAGATCATATCCATCCACTTATTACCATACATAAAACTTGTAAATCAGAATTTTTTGTCACGGAGCATCTCTAGCTCAACAGTTAACACTAAAGATCAAATGTGAGAGAAGGTTATTTTTATACTCATCCTGTGATCTTTCATATGCAAAGCAGCATCGCCCTATTCCTCATCTCTCAAAACTGCACTCTTATATGAACATACTTGAAGATTCCACATTGCTTTCAACCTAAGAATAACAATGACTAAAAGCCATCTGTGACAGTCCAGCACCTTGCCACAGATGCGTTTATTTCCCCGTTTGGTATGTTTGGCCTCTTTCTCACATGTCACCAATTTTTGAAATTACTCTTGTGATGACACTAACCCTGCTGATCTCAGGTTTCCTCATGTAGACAGAGTAACTAGAAGGGTTCTTGTCTTTCCACCCTGGCCTGGAATGAAAACAAGAGGATACTGGAAGATCAGTGGATTATCTAGAGCCAGATGAAGCAGATGTTAATGCTTTCCATGAGCCTCATAAATAAGGAAAATAGATTTCTCTACTTGTTGATTGGCTTTTTAAGGGAATTGTGTGAACACATTATTGACTTCTGCAAAATATTTTAGTGTCTATCCACAGATCACTGCGTTTCCACGGGTATTTAAAAATCCTTGCTCACACCAACAGCTAGCATTAATCAAGTTTTCCATCTAAAATCAAGAGTGATCAACAATGAAAATTATCCACAGCGTTGAGCTCAAAGCATTGTGGATCAGAAACACCAAGTCCAGCTGCAGGCCAGTCATCAAAGACACACCCCAGGAGTCAATACAAGAGCCAATATTGTTCAATACCTCCATCAATAACTTGCAAAGTGAGACATCTTCAGCAAGTTTGTAGTGCAAAACCAGAAGCAGTTGATACATCAGAGGATTGTACTGTTGTTCAGAGGAACCCTGACAGGCCTAGAACAGAGCAAAAGACATGAAATGCAACAGAGAGGAAGTACAAAGTCCTGTTCCTGTGGAGGAACACCAGGCACCAGTATGGGATGGGGTCCAAATCATAGGGAAGCAGCTTTGCCAAGTGGGAGCTGACAGTCCTGGTACACAAGCTGACCATGAGCCAGCAGCGTGCCTTCACATCAAAGATGGCTCAGAGCCACTTGACCTCTCCAGAAGGTCAAAAGCAGCACTTCTTTCCCTCCCTTCAGTACTGGTGAGAAACATCTGGAGTGCTGACTCCAGCCTCGAGCTCCCCAGTACAAGACAGCGCAGTAAAGGAAGTTTAGTGAAAGGCAATGAAGATGATTAATGGACAAAAGCATCTTTTTTATGAGAAGCTGAGAGAGATAAAGGCATTCAGCATGGTGAAGAGAAGCCTCAGGGACAGGACACATAGAAGCAAAAGAGAAAGGAGCGTTTGCCAATGGTGACCAGTCACAGGACAGCAGGAAATGGACACAAACTGAAATACAGGAAATTGCAGTTAAACATCAGGAAAACCTTTCTTACTGTCAGATTGGGCAAACAGTGGAAAATGTCACCAAGAGCCTTCACCCTTGTATAAGTTCACTTGATACAGCTGCATGCAGCCCACTAAATACCCCCCTGCTGTAAGCAGGGAAGTTATGCTGGACAGTCTCCAGAGGTCCCTTCCAACCTCAACTATTCTGCGATTTGCTTAAGAATGAACATGCCTGGTTTTAAAACAGGGAACCCAGGCAAGGTTTCTGACCTACACTGAGAATTAAAGCGCCTACACAGTTTTCTTATGGTCCACTATGCTCTTGCATAGAGTCAACTTCATGAGAAACTGAACCACTACATTCTCATTATGTCTGTCTGTTGCTTTGAAAGTAATTATTCTCATATTCATCAGCAACATTAATGCTCAATAATAATTGTGGAAAAAACCTTAAACTAGGAAAAAGTATTTATAGGAATGAGTATTCTGTGGGTTTTTTCAATTGCCTTACACTTTAATTTTTTCATAATGTGAACACTTGGATTTCATTGTGTAGATTTTTCAAAATACCATCTGTTTTTCAAGTTCTCGTAGATTTTATTGAGATCAATAAATCTCTATACCCTGCCATCCTCATTCACTATACAAAACAGACATTGCATATCACTCAAAATATGAAAAAAAATCTCAAAGTTTGAAATTCTCTGTGAAGCAAGCTGTATTTCTCATTTTGCATTTCCTACTTATCAGACAACTGTTTTACAATTTAAATGTTATGTCAACTCATCCATAACCTTCTTTTATGTTCTATTTCACCACTTTGTGAATAGAATATTAATCTATCATTTAAATTAACGTTTAATTGAAGAAAACTCAGTTCTTTCAGTTCATGAATTTGAGAATTCATAGTACCTAGTTGTCAAGTGATATCCAGCAAGCTGTCAAGAGGAAGAAGTGCTACACATACCTTCCCGTCCCCACATGCTGGCTCCTATTACAGACCCTCATTCCTAATACAGCAGCAGGGACTTATTCTACCCATCCCTGAAACAATTTTTCCCACCTACAAATCCAGCTAGAATTTTTTCTCAATTAAGATCATCACGAGTCTATTTTTTTTTAATGCTGAGTTCATTTAAATCTAGGTGTCTTCCAAGCTGAGTTAACAGGAAGCTGCTCAGATGATCCTTTTTCTAAAATTAAGGAAAGAAGTAAAAGCAGAAGAAAAAAAAAAGGAGGATTTTTGAGGTATTACTGGGTTGGAACTGTTTATGAATTTACATCTGCATAAACCTAAACAAAGTGTAACACAGGGTAAAGGATACATAACCAGTGACAGAGCGCATAAACTTCATTAGGTCACAGAGAATATCATACTTGTTTCCTCATGACAATAAAATACACTGGGGATGACTTAGAAGTAAGACAGAGACAAGTCATAACACAGCCTTTTGCCTCTGTATCTTGAGTCCTGCAAAGAGGAAATAAGATTTGCTACCCCTGATGGTGCCACCTGGAAATAGCATTTAGGTGACTGCTTTCTCCGAGTGTGCCTCTTTGCCAAATTGAGGAAGTCTTATTTAACAAGCTAAGGGAAGTACAACCACAGTTCCTGCATATAAGATGCAACACAATGAAAATGTTGTCCTAAAGTTGGAGCAAGACATTTAAGTTCATGCCTCAAGCAATCCAATGTCTGGAACAGGAGAAACATTCAAGGTACTGTCTGACCAGTACCAGCCTCACTCATTTAACATTTTCAGTCCACAATTCTGTATACTATAGTCACAAAATCTCTTTTCTCTGCAAGGGAGGGTGTGTCATTATGCCTTTATATTAATTAAACCAAACCACAACACTATAATTGCTCTAGAAAAAATTGTGCAACATACTTTTCAAGACAACACATATACCCTGAATTCCTACAGTGAATGGCTAGCGTTAAAAAAAACCTTAATTAAAAAAACTGCCACAGGACCAAAAGCACTTTAGCTGCAACTTTTCTTTTCATCTTTCATAGGTAAAAACAAACAAACAAACCAAAACAAAACAGAAAAAACAATCACCACAAACAAACAAAACCCAGCTCCATTTTACTTATGCACAAGCAAGGTACATCTTCTCAGACTTTTTTTCCAAGAAAATACTCAAGGAATACTAGCATTTCAACTACTGCTACGCTGAGTTATTCTATACTTCATAAACACAAGATACTACTTGGCCATGGAAAACATGAAAATACAATCATCAATTTGTTTCTAAATTTTTTACAGTATCTGACTTTTGAAGACCACAGGAGCTTCACTAGAATTGAAAGAGAGTGTTAAGATCTTAAAGGAAAAAAAAAAAAAAAAAAAAAAAGAAAAAGTGAGAAAGANAAAAGGAAGAATGGTAAGCTCTGTAATTTAAACAATGGCAGGCATTTGCTTCTTCTGTGAGTTGCTGCTTACTGCAATGGTCACTCAAATCTACCAGAATCCAAAATCCATTCAGTGCATTTATCCACACTACTACTTTAGTCATCAATTGAAGTCATCAGTTACAGTAAATTCTGATAAATTGATGCAGCATTTTTCTTGAACATAAGTTGGAATGAAAAATGAAATCTTGGACTAAGGAATTTGGTTCTAAAGGATAAGCAGAATGAAGTTTTGCACACAGTCATCCTCCCCCATGCCTGCACTGCAAGTTTCTTCTTACTGGTCTCAGATCAAGTCTGAAATTCCAGCAAGAGTCTCGTTTGTAAACTCCAGGCAGTTCTTTTTCAATCTTCCAGAAACTTCCTAACAATATTTAAAAACTGAACTCACAGAAGCTACACTCTTCTCAAAAGCCTATCTTACTGCCTGTTTTAACCCTTTCTAGCAGCTGAGTGAGTCTCTGACTACCTGCTCCACCCCGCCTACCAAAGCCACTCCCCAGACAAAAATGGGGAGCTGCTTGCTTTTAAGGAATAGTCACCCTTTCATCACCATGATTTGTACCAAAAAACATTTCTTAGCATCTGAAGGATGGCAGTCCTCTTCTTCATTACTCTAGCTATGTCCCTTTCAGCAGAAGCAGATACAGAACAGGTAATAAACTGCAAACTGCACAGAGCAACAATCACATGTGTGCAGATTCTTAAGGAATTAGGTAGATAACATCTCTACAAATGTGCAAATTTGGAAATATTTGAGGTAAAGTTTGTATGAGAAACATATATTTCTGTAGATTCTTTCCCAGTATCAAAACAGCATTTGTTCTCTGCTGCTTACACATTTTTCCAATACATTCTGCCTCACTGAAGCACTACATACTGACTAAAACACACTTAAGGATCCCATTTTTTGTCATTAATTAGTTTAGACATCAAGTTCTGCAACTCAAAGCTCATCATCTCAAAACTCAATCACTGTACTGCACTTAAGTAAATATCCCCAAGACACATCATCAAACATATTTTCGAAGTCATCTGTAAAGGCTGAAAATTGTCCTTTTACTACAGTTCACTTGAAATGTAACCAAACTAAGAAAAATTATCATCTTCTTCCAGGTCCCTGCTGAGATGTAAAACCTTAGAGTAAAAAAAAAAATATACCCTTTAGAAAAGGAAAACAAAACCAACAACAAAACCCAGCCAACAACAACAACCAAAATCTACCAACTAACATAGTCAGCACTAAAGCAAAGGTACCCAGATGCCAATCAGAAAGGCCTGTGCATGATTCTGCCATAGAAGACAGAGTCCAGTCAATAGGCCAGAGAGCAAGCATGGCAGGGTGCCATGGCCTTATGGATGTGGTTTTCAAGATCCTGTGGCTGCATCTTGCCTAATAGGT
The DNA here is from genome assembly GCA_013400215.1 of Cisticola juncidis. Lineage (NCBI taxonomy): Eukaryota > Metazoa > Chordata > Aves > Passeriformes > Cisticolidae > Cisticola > Cisticola juncidis. Next base: position 1,193 of record VXBR01002074.1, on the reverse strand, counting down.
AGATCTTGTCACATTAAGAATATTCTTCTAATTCTCAGAGCTGCCATCAGGTGTCTTTTAGTTAACCCTAAACACTTTTGCTCACAGTAACCAAATATCTCGTTTTAAACTCTGAAGTCATTCTCCAACTGTTAGTAGGAATGTCCTTATTTTATCCAAATTCTTTTCATGTAATCAATAAAAAGTACAACAGCATGTAAATATTAAACTGCTTTAAATACGGCAGAGTTTAATACAACCACAACTGACGTTCTGGTGGGCCCCTCCCAAAAGACCCAGTAAGTCTGCTGGGCACCTGCCCCACTACTGCCAATAGTCCCTCACAAAAATCACTGCTAAATCAGGAAAGGGAAACCTGAAGATGTAAAACACAGAAAAAAGTAATAAATACCTTCACCTCTGAAAGTCCCAGGTGGCCTTCTGCAATCAATTCCTACTGCTCTACTTTCTACTGATTCAGTAATATATATGTTCAGCAGCCCTCTTGTTAGAGAGTAGAAATGAAACAAGGCACAGATTTCTTGTTTATCACAGCATGAAAAGAGTCCTTGTTTATCACACCATGAAAAAATTCCTCTTTACAGCTCAGCCATCCTGACTCCAACTATTCACTGACTCTGGCTACAGCAAGCTCCTGCTGTAGGTTTCCCTTGCAGCCTCTGACTGCTGGTTATTTCCTGCTAAACCATGACTGCAGGTATCAGTTTGCAGACTCTGACTGCAGGCTTTGGCCTGGCTAGACTGTGACTGAAGGTTCCAACAACAGGCTGTAACTGCAGACCCAGACTGAGCTCACATCTATGAGTCTCTCTTCCTCAATGACCTTCCCTGACCAGCCAACCCACTGCCTTTTATCACATTTATCTTTATTGGATACAGCTGTGACTCATCAGGGGTGAGGGTGTTTTGGGTAATTAACACAGGTGTCACTTATCAGGGTTGAGAACCACTCATGGGCAAGATTCATAGATGGATTATGGCTATTTACACTAAGGTAAATGATATCTGTAAGAATGTAAATTTTGTCTCTTTTGCTCTCCTATTCAGTGCCAGGTTTCAGTCCACAGCTTTAGGCAACCAGTGAGTGGTTTAGCTTAAAGAGAGCTACAAAGCTGTAAAAGAGGCTGGAATAAAAGAACATAAGAACTCCAGTCCAAAAGTGAAGTAGAATGTGAAGTAAACATTCCTCCAGA
>VXBR01002068.1:0-20521 GCA_013400215.1 Cisticola juncidis | reverse complement strand
TGGCTTTGAGAGGCACTGCGACAATCGTCTGGAGCCCAACGTGGGGCCAAAAAAGGGGCTTTAGTCTTTGGAAAAAGACCCCACGGACAGAATTAGCGAGGTTTGGAATAGGGGCCGAACCTCGCAAAGAGAATTCCTGGACGTCACGCCGCCTCGGGTGTGAGCTGCCTCTTCCCTGAGGAGGGGAAGGTAGCGTTCCGCTCCACACTCGGTGGGACATGTTCCCCAGGCAGAGGAATCCCGAGGACCAGCTTTTTGCACCCACGCCAGAGTTGGTGAGTAAACACCCCCTTCTACCACAAGGTGGGTTTTTTTTGTGTGTCATCCTTGCAGTCTGTGTGGGCAAAGCCCCCGGACTGTGGTCGCGCGGTCCCGGGAGGTGGGTTTTCCGGCCCTTCATCCCGGGTTTTAAATCCCTGGTGTTTTGTGTTTCCTTTGTTTGTTGTCAGTTCTGCATTTTGTGACCGGGTGTGGTTTTTCCCGGTTCATGACGTTAGTGTCGCGCCCCGGTGCTGTGCGGTGTTAGTGAGTGTGTTTTTATTTGCCGGATTTTTAAGCGTGCGGCTGTTAAGTTTTCTTAATTGTCTTCAGTTTTGTCTGGTCTTTGGAGGGTGTGGAATTAACAACTTAAGAGAATGGGTGCATCTCTAAGCTCCGCACAGAAAGGGGTTTATTATGTTTGCGTTTCAGTGTTGGAGGTTGAGAAAGTTGAGTTCTCTAAAAGTTGTTTAAAAAGATTGATCAGGAGGCTTTTCCTGCACTTCTCCAATGTGTCAGAAGTGACAGTCCGCAGCTCCTGTATTTGGGAAGCTGCGGAAAAGGAATTGATTCAGTTGGGAAACACTAAAGAGAAAGAAGCACAAAAATTTATATTCCTGATTTTACAATTGAAAACTGTTACTAAAAGGCAAAAGGTGCAGGAAAACCCACGGAAGAAGCAATCTGCCCCAGTTCCCCCTCACCCTAGTACCAGCCCCTCTGTCCCAAAAAAGGGAATTTTGAAGAGAGCGGCAACCCAGAGGGCTGCCAGCCCAGGCTCTCTACAAAATTCTCAGTCCCCCAGGCTCAGCAGTCTTGGCTGGACTGCTGAGGATTCCTTGGGACGCCCTGGCCAGGCGGCTCGAGGACCTCACCTTTCCCCATCCTCCCCTAAGGCAAAACCCAAGGTTAAGTTTAATTTAGATGCGTCACAGGCTCCACCAAATGGCGCCTGTGACCCGCAAGATGGCAGCAGTTGTCCCTTGTGGCTGTCATCACCTCCTTCTTCCCAGAATCCCTTTTGTTCTACCCCCTCCTCCCCTTCCTTCCAACCCCTTCTTTCCCCCCACCCCTCATTATTTGCCTAACTCCTTCCTTTCCCCAGCTCCTCCCATAACTCCTCCCCAATCTTGAAAGTTTTCACCCTCTCGTCCCACCCTCATTCCTTCCATAACTCCTCCCACAACTCCTCCTACCCCACAGAAAATCCTTCCCACTCCTAATGCCTCAACTCCTCCTACTACCCCTCCCAGTTCCCACAAAGCTCCACCCAAAGTTCCACCCCGCATTCACCCTGCCCATCAACCCTACCAGTGGGCGGAGCCAGCCGTCTCTCCCCGCCCCAGAAGGAGGCCATCTTTGCATCAAAATTCCCACGCTCTCTCCTCCAGTTCCCACGCTTCGGAACTGGAGGACAGCAGTGATCGAGATGCAGAAGTAGATCTCTCTGAAGTGCCGGTCACTTACCATAAAACCTGCAGTGGTGACATTCAGAAAGCTAATTGGCATCCTTTTTCACTAAACATAATTAAAGAACTGTGTTAAGGTGCAAAAAGAATTTGGCAGAGAGAGCCAATACTTCCGCAGCCTCCTGTCCGCTGAGTTAGCAGGGGTCACTGTTGTTCCCGCAGACCTAAAACACCTTTTTGCTTGCTTGATGACTGGCACGGAGTTCACCCTGTGGGAAGCCGCCTTCAAGCAAGCATTGCGAGAAGCGATGCCCACGTTACCATTCCCAGCAATTCATGAGCAAGGGAACCCCCTTTCAGTTGAATTACTCAGTGGTGAAGGCTCCTCCAGTTCCCCAGAGACACAGATTCTTTTGATTCCTCCTTCCATTCTTCCTATCGTTACAGACATAGCTTGCAAGGTCTTTCTCACGTTACAGCCACACAGACCCCTACCACATTTCACTGCAATAAAGCAGGGCCCGTCTGAGCCTTTTATAGATTTTGTTGAAAAACTTTCTAGGGCTCTTGAGGTTCAAGTAAAAGAGGAAGATGTGCGAGGAAAACTTAAAGTTAAGCTTGCCTTTATTAACGCTAATAATCTCTGTAAACAAGCAATTTTGAGTCTCCCTGTAGACCCTCCACGCACCCTACAGGCGATGCTGCAAGTCTGTCAAATGGAGGTCCCATTCCTCTCCCATCAGAATCTACCTGTTCCAGCCCAACCTGTAACACCAGCAAGGACTATGCGTGCAGCTGAACATTCAAATCGGCATTCACAATTTCAAAACCAGCAACCATCAAACCAGCCCATTTGTCAAGGCTGTTGCTACTTCTGTAAAGAAGAAGGCCATTTTGCCAATGAATGCCTGAAAAAGCCTAAAGGGAGGAAGAACCACCCTACACCACCTGGAACTCCCCTGCTTTCCCACAGAGAGCAAAAAAACTAAAGGGGGGGAGCATGAGTCCACCCGGCGTGACGACCCCAACAGGGTGGACCAGGCGGGGGGAGACCCTTTTGGGGGTCGATGGAACACGATAAAATTACCGGACTGGACATTTTTAGATCCGGCATGGGATCAGGCAGAACCTATTTTAACTACCATCTCTCTTTACGAACCTTTTCGGTTGTACCTCACCAGGAGTTTACCACTGCGGGACACCGCGTGGCATCCAGTTACCATCAACCTGAGAGAACTGAAGGACTGGCCACTGACGAGACAAGCTAAGTTCATCGTCGTCGGTGACTGTAAACACACTCTGCAGGAGATTGAGGTTCTCCCTGGGACACTCTACAACAATCCCAGGGCCCTCATGATCTGGCTGCGCACGACTCATCCCCCAACCTTTGTTCCGAAAGGACAAGTAGTGGTACAGGCTCTCCCCTACAGAGACCCAGATCACTGCTCCCTCTCAGTGAACACAGTGCACCATATCACCACTAAGAAGCCCATTATCAACTGTAAAATGACACTTAGGGATGAGTCAGTTGACAGAAAGTTGCTTTTTGACACAGGGGCGGTTGTGACGATCATTCCCCACCAGGGATTGGCCGTCACATTGGGTCTTGGAGGACGCGCCTGTGAACATCCATGGTGTAGGTGGGTTTCAATTAGCGAGACAACCAAAAAGCATGGTAAAATTTGAGGGACCGAAAGGAAAATTGGCTTATGTTCATCCTTTTGTTTTGAATTATCAGTGGCCCCTGCTTGGGAGAGATCTCATGTCTCAGTGGGGGATCACAATTAGTATCCCTGACCCTCCACAGGATTTTTCCAAAGCGGTCACTGAGAACTGCCAGGCCCTGAAGCTGAATTGGAGAACAGATGAGCCAGTTTGGGTCAATCAGTGGCCCAATCAATTCTTCATGGAATTTGCCCGTTTTTGTCATTCGAAAGAGTGACAAAATGATGGCGCCTCCTCCACGACCTCAGGCAAATTAACAGCGTTATAGAAGACATGGGATCCCTACAACCAGCAATGCCGTCCCCCACCATGCTAGCCCAAAATTGGAATTTGGCCGTAATTGATATTAAAGACTGCTTCTTTCAAATTCCACTACACCCGGATGACGCACCGCGTTTTGCCTTCTCAGTTCCTTCCGTCAACCGAACGGCCCCAAGGAAGAGGTATCACTGGAGGGATACCTCTCCCCCAAGGGATGAAAAACTCCCCAGTGATGTGTCAGCATTTTGTCTCTTCCTTGCTGCACCCTGTGCGTGCAGCCGTGGAGGGGGCTGTCATCCATCATTACATGGATGACATCCTCGTTTGCGCGCCGAAAGACGATGAACTGTCAAGAGCGCTTGACCTTGTAACGAGTTCATTAGCTGCTGCTAACGGGTTCGAGCTGTGAGAAGATAAGATTCAGAAGATGCCGCCTTGGAAATACCTGGGCCTGGAGATTGGAAAGAGGACTATTGTGCCTCAAAAATTGGATATTCGGACCAATGTCCGTACCCTTGCCGATGCACATCAGCTCTGCGGAGCATTGAATTGCGTAAGACCCTGGCTAGGTCTGACAACTGAAGGTCTAGCGCCCCTTTTCAATTTATTGAAAGGGGGAGAGGAGCTCAGTTCTCCCAGGGTAGTTACCGCAGAGGCAAAAGCAGCATTGGAAAAAGTTCAAGAAGCAATGTCATCGCGGCAGGCACATCGGTATGATCCCAAGCTACCCTTCAGATTCATTGTAATGGGTAAGCTACCACATCTTTATCGGATCATCTTCCAGTGGAACACTCACAAAGACACATCACACAACACTAAGGACCACGGCACAGGAGATCCTCTTCTCATAATAGAGTGGATCTTTCTCAGCCATCACCAGTCCAAGAGGATGACACAGCCGCAGGAACTCATGGCTGAGCTCATCTGCAAAGCAAGAACGCGGATGCGAGATCTGGCCGGTTGTGACTTCGAATGCATTCACATACCCATTAATTTGTTGTTGGGCCAAATAACTAAACCTATGTTAGAACACCTGCTTCAAGAGTACAAAGCATTGCAGTTTGCTCTAGACTCCTTCACGGGACAAATTTCAATCCATCGGCCGGCCCACAAATTGTTTAATTCAGAAGTAACTTTTACATTGGCATTAAAGATTGTCTGGAGCAAAAGACACCTTGATGCTCTGACTGTTTTTACTGACGTATCTGGGGTTTCTCATAAGTCGGTTATGACTTGGGAGGATCCCAAAACTCGGCAGTGTGATGCAGATATTGAAATTGTTGAAGGTTCTCCCCAGATTGCAGAGCTGGCTGCAGTTGTCAAAGCGTTTGAGAGGTACCCTGGACCCTTCAGTTTAGTAACCGACTCCACGTATGTTGCAGGGATGGTGTCTGGAGCTGATCAGGCCGTCCTGCAGCAGGTGTCTAACACAGCTCTATATGAGCAGCTCTCAAAATTAGTTAAGCTTGTATCCCACCGAGAGCACCCATTTTATGTGATGCATACAAGGTAACACACTGATTTGCCTGGGTTCATTGCCGAGGGAAACAGAAGGGCTGATGCCCTCGCTGCCCCAGTGGCGATGGCTCCTTTGCCTGACGTCTTTGAGCAGGCAAAGCTCAGCCATCAGCTATTTCACCAGAATGCGCCTAGCCTTGCTTGGTGTTTTCACCTCACGCGGCAGCAAGCTGAGGCCATTGTCAGCTCGTGTCCATCCTGTCAATCCCACACGGTGCCAACATTGCATGCTGGAGTTAATCCGAGAGGATTAGAAAGCTGTGAACTCTGGCAGATAGACATCACCCACATTCCATCATTCAGAAAACTGTAGTATGTCCACGTATCTGTGGACACTTTCTCTGGTGCTGTGTATGCCTCTGCGCACACAGGGGAGAAAGCCCATCATGTCATCCAGCATATACTTCAGGCTTTCTCATTCATGGGCATCCCCAAGGGGATCAAAACAGACAATGGCCCTGTGTATAAATCCAAGGAGCTTGCAGATTTCCTGCAGCAATGGGGAGTGGAACACAAGACAGGCATCCCCCCCTCCCCCACGGGCCAAGCAATCATGGAGCGGACCCATCAGAATATCAAGCGGGTCCTCCAGCAACAACAACAAGTTCTGAAAATAGAGACACCTGCCGTCAGATTGGCCAGAGCATTGTACGTGATTAACTTCTTAAATTGCTCCTTCGAAATCCCCGATCCGCCAGTTGTCAGACACTTTCAGTGTAAGGCAGATTGGAAAGTAGAACGCTATCCGCCTGTCCTAGTGAGGTCCCCTGAATCTGGTAAGGTCGAGGGTCCCTTCACCCTAGTGACGTGGGGACGTGGGTACGCCTGCGTCCTCACTGATGAGGGGCTGAGGTGGATCCCGGCCAAGTGGGTCAAGCCTTATATCTAGAGGAAAAGAGAGAAGGAAAAGAAAGTTCCTCAAGTAGCTTCAGCGGCTTTTCGCCGCTGGAGAAAATGTTCCAAGACCCCCTCATTCGAAACTCTGTGGGAATGGGACAATGTCTCCCCCTCAGCCTTTTTCTGTGAAGTCTCATGAATTATGATTTCAAGTTTGTTTTGCAGATCTTGTCCACCCAAACTGGAGATGAAGACCTTCCTCCTTGTCGCCCTTGTAAGCAGTATACTTGGCCGTCCACCAGGCCTGGATCATCCCCCAGCCAAGAGCAAATGTGTGGGCCGTCCTTGCCAAATCGCTAGGGCAAGACCACATCTGCCTGAACCAGGTGTCAGCTTCAGACCTGATGTCGACATGCCTCGTGGGGATCCTGTTCAAAGTTGCAGAAATGCCCGAAAGGTTTTATCAAAAACACCGATCGGTTTAGTGCAAAAGCAACTGCTAGAGTGCGGAACGTGGGCTCTCAAGTTAACTGGAGAAGACTCATCTTTGATTTAAAGATGCTTAATCGAGAGCCCCAAGTTCTAGAGCTTCTAGGTTCATCCAAAGCTCAAGTTTGCATTTATGTCACTAATTCTGTAAATGCCTTTAATCTTAGTAGTAATTTCTTACATCAAACTAATGGGTTGCACCATGCTAGGTCCTGGTGCGAACTCATTGCGAAAGGACCGACCCCTAGCCACTCCTACACTGTTCCCCTTGCATTACCCAAAGGAGTTTTTTCATCCGTGGAGACAGGGCTTGGGCTGGCATCCCCTCTCGTTTTTCAGGAGGTCCGTGCACCCTAGGGAAGTTGGGGCTGTTCACACCCAACAAGACGCAGAAGGGTTGGCAGAAAAAACAAAGTGGTGCACATGATTTGGCAGTCTCTAAGAGAGATATTAAGAATTTGGACCCCGATTGCAACTCAGAAATTATTCATTGGAGCAAAACTAAAGGAGTTGCAGTCACAATTTTTGCCCCATGGGTTTCAATTGCTAAGGCCATGGGAGAATTAGGACATCTTGAATGTTGGGTGGTGAAGCAAGCCAATTTGACATCCAATGCCCTATCTAACCTCCTAAAAGATGAGGAAATAATGAGGTGAGCCACCCTCCAAAATCGGGTGGCCATAGACTACCTCCTTCTCCTCCATGGGCACACATGTGAGGAATTTGAGGGTCTATGTTGTTTTAATCTGTCAACTAGGGCTGAAAGCACAAAGAAAATTTTACAACAAATGCAAGACATGGTTGGACAAATAAAAAGAGAAATATCCGACTGGTTGGATGACATCTTCAAGAGATGGAGGCTGTCTGGGTGGATAGGGTCTATTTTGAAAACTATTTTGTTAATTGTGTTTATTATTGTAATTGTTGTAGTGGCCTTTGGACTGATTAAAAGGATGCTTTTTAAGTTGATTTCTAGTGCCACCTCCCCCTCCTTGGAAGTGAATCAGATAACGGCGTCAACTGACCCAGAAGAGGAGTTTGAAGACTCTGAAGAGGACTTAGAAAATTATACGGAGCCAGAAGTTCCGTGTCATTTACCCCACAATCAGTGGCCGACTCAACAACAATATTTTGCTGAATGTTACCCAGAGTCCAAATACCTTCCAGATCCTCCGATATTTTACTCATCTTAATTAAAAGAAAAGGGGGAGATGTGGCGTTGTAGGTTTTTTAATTTATTGTTATATGTAAAATTCAGTTTCCTGTAATAAGTTCGGTTCTATGTACTCCCTCCCCCACCTGATTAATATTCCTTTGTTCCTCTCCTTCTCCCTCACAAGAGGTATTTTTAGGTTTGTCAGTTAATTGTCAATCATTTTTCTCGCCTTCAGTTTTCCCCTCCCAGTTCTCTATGATTGGTCTGAAGTGCCTTCCCCTATTCTCCTCAGAGATTTTATCCCATTGGCTAGAGGCAGCCAACCCCACCCCTTTCTCCTCCCCTTTTGTCTCCCTTAAAACCCTGTGTCAGAGCAGAGTCTGGGTCCAGTCCTGGGCTCAGAGTCATGTTAATAAACCTTCTCTGTGCCACCCTCACTGAATCCTCCTTTCTTTTCCTCTGCCCAGCCGCACCAACATCTCCTCAAACCCTTTTAGGGTCACAGAGCCCACAGGAGTCAGCCCTGCTCACGTCGCTGCAGGCTGACCCTCGACTGTGCCTTGCCTCAGTGCCTGGGTTAGTCTGGGGCAAAAGCCAGTGGCTTTGAGAGGCACTGCAACACTACTCTGCACTAGGGATAATCTCAGAGTGCACTTCACATGACCAAGGATTGTTGTGTTCAGAGACTGGTTCCTCTGGCTCTAGTGTTTTAACACCAGGGACCAAGAGGGATCCCACAAGTCCTTGCAATTCATGTTATGATATAAATTATCCCTGTTGGTACTGGGAGCCAGGACAGCAGGACAGTGCAGGCTGAGGTGAGTCCAGGGAAAATCAGTTACCCTGTTGTCTTAGTTTAAGGCCATTATATGGAGCTGTACAGTCCAAAATTAGTTACCTCCTCTTTAGTTTTAACCACTCTTCTATCATCAATAAGGAGAAATAGAAGAGAAAAAATAACAGTGAACAAAACCTGAAAAAGAACAATTAAGCACGATAACAGCAATAAGCACTAGATACAAAGGGGCTGAATTCCTTGCATTCCTCGGCAGCAAAGAAAACAAGGTGGCAGAGAAGCCCATCCACCAAGTTTATGGCCACCATGGCTGACTGTGTGGACAATAAGACAAAGACAAAGCGAAGGAAAGCCCTGTGTAGCTCAACCTTCCCCTGGAAAAAAAAACACCTGGGAAGGTAGGAGGTTATAAAGCCATTCTGGTGGCAGATGGATATGCTGGCATTGGCTAGAGAAGCTCTGGATCTGCAGTGCCAGTTTTCCTGCTTACTTTTGGCCTACCTGGAAGCAGCTGGTGCTGGCTCTAGCATTTTGAGTTACTGCTATGTTGCAGGGGGAAGAAACAGCCCTGCTGAGACCCAGAAAGATGCAGCACGGGGTCGTGCAGTCCCCTGTGGTGCTCTGTGTGTGTGTGTGTGTGAGAGAGGTCAGTTGTGCTGTGTGCTGCCTCCTCCTGGACTACCTTAGTGTCAGTGCTGCTCCCTTGGGTCATTGCTGCCCTGCAGGAGAAGAAATGGTCCTGCTGAGCACTGAAGAATGGTGATTCCAGATCCCTGCAGTCCTGGCTGGGGACCAGTTCTGCACCGGCTTGCAGATTTTAGGTGGATGTCAGAATTGTGCAAAGACACTGCAAGTAAAATTGAAGGGCACTCTTTCCTGTGGTTAGGTTAGAACCTTTTTGAAGGCAACAGTAGCCTTACTATCTTTCTGTCTCTTGGGAATTCTCAGCACAAGCTCTTCATCTCCCATGACAGTACTGTTCAATACTGTAAGTAATTGTTTTGTGAAGTCTTCTTCAGACTCAGAAAAAAGAATGTGAGTACTTTGGGACAGAGATGCAGACTGAGAAACATGAGACATTGTGGGCATCAGCCTGGAAGAGGCATAGGACCAGCCAAGTCTCACCCCTGACAGGCCAGATTTTGGCTTCAAGCCCTACGAGATGTTTGTTTAACTTAGGGTGAGGCAGAAGGATCCTCGCAGGAGCCTTTGCAGTTTTATATTAATGAACCCAAGTTCTACTCTCCTATTGGTTGTCAGTGTTCCATATTTGGTTGTTGTGGTGTGCATTTTTGTTTTGCATTTCCTGGCCAGCTTTCTATTTCATTTGAGTGTTGTGATTGTAATTATGCTTTGTGATATGCAGCTTGTCTCCCCTAGACCCATCCTCCCTCATTCTTTGTGACAGGCACTGTCCCTCATTTGTATTGGTTTTTTTCTTAGGTTCTGTACCCTAATTGTTATGCATACTATTAGGTGTCAATCCCTTTATTTGTCAGCTGGCCACTCCCTAAAAGTTTCCCCATTGGTCCTCAAGCATTCCCCTTCCCTAATCTCCTCCTTTCCCAGCTGTCAATCCCTTGCACCCCTGCCCCTGTTTCTAGAGCCTTGCCTGCCAATCTTCCCTAACTTCCCTATCATTTGCTGTGCTGTATTGTTCCCCTCCCATTGTTGTCCTCATTGGATTGAATTCTGTACTCCCCGCCTTAGACTCCTCCGTAGGTGTACCCTCATTGGTTGCTTGCTTTGTGCTGCCCCTTCCATAAAAGCCACTGTCAACCCTGCTCTTGGGTTTTGGGGCTTTACTTTATATTTATTAACACCTTGAGTAAACCTCCTCAGTTCACCCCAAGATCCGTCTTGTCTCTGCTTCATCTCTGTGCCCCACAAAATGATCACTGAGAGCATCGGAGTCCCTGGGTGGGGAGGTGAGAGTTCCCGGGGGAAGGTGTCACACCCCTTGCTGCCATGCACCCTGGCACATCAGAAGCACACACTGTGACATTTGGTTATGTTTCTAGAACCCTATTGGAGCCCATGTTCCCCATGGATTCTCCACAGAGAGAGAACAGTACAGAGGTTGAATTAAAGCCTTTAGGGAAATTAGAATACATAAAGCCACACATACATAAAGTAGAGATTTAAGCTTTAAGAAAATACACTCTTAAGTGCCTAACTGCTAGCATAAAGTTCAGAGCTTTAGTCTTAGTGATACAACTTTAGACATAACAAAAATATAGTAGAATACTGCTCATAACTTTAGATACTATATTTACACAAGTAAGATTAAGTTTTCTACGCACAATAGGATAGAGTTTTTACGCACATCAAGATAGAGTTTTTACATTAGTAAGATAGAGCTTTTTATGTTACTAAGATAGAGCTTTTTACGTTAATAGCTATATGTGTAAGTACGATATGCTTTATGTGTAAGTTTTTGATACTGTTTTTCATAGTTTTTTGTAGTTTTAAGAATTGGATTGACATTGGGTAGTTTACAGATAAAGATATGAATATGCATTTATGACTTATGAGTAAAAAGCCTCTGGGTTGGGCGTGGAGGTGTTGATCAATTGGTTTCCAATCTATCAATCCACCTCCACCTTCCACAGCCGAGGGAAGAGCCCTGCCTGGGAGTCAAAAATGGGATTTAAAAGGTACTATTTATTTCAGTCCTTGGCCCTTGGGATCGGGGCCCCGGGGTAGCCCTCTGCCATGCGGCGCTTGCTGCGGAAACTCTGCTTGGGGCTCCAGACCCCAGGACCCTGCCTGCCACTGCAGCCCTGCTGCTGGGAACGCTGCTTGGGGACATGAGCTGGAGCAGGAGGTTGCTTTGCTCTGAGGCTGGGATTCTGTAATAAATTGCTGTTTACCCCAGTGTTTCACCTTTCTAGAATTTTATGCTCATAACCATTGTGAGACTGCTTATTCAGAACTCTTTTGCCTTCAAACCTATGCATTTGTGTAATAAACAATTTTGCACAAACTTTAAAATGCTTTTGGACCTTTAAGACCTTTTAATCTGTAGTAATGGCCTGCTGCATGTTGGTCATGTTTCTAGAACCCTCTACCCCCAAGCCTGTATCTTGCCACTCTCCCCTCATTTCTGGTCTTTGGAGTTCACCCCCATACAGTGTCTGGCTTTTGTCCTGAGAGTTCTGTGTTCAGTTTCTGGGCATCGTCCATATTTTATTTCTCATTATGAGGGATTTTACTTTTCAGGCACTTCATCGCACCTGTTCTTTTTTCTGTGCCACATCTGCCCTGAAATGGAACCTAAAAAGATGTGTCACAGTCCCCAGCGCTGTGACAGACCATCAGTTATTCAGGTTTGCTGATATAAACTTAAGTAGTACAAAGTTGGTATTATAAACTATCTTCCCCAGTTCAGTAGGAAGGTTAATAACATTTTGTGTGTTTTGAGACAAATTTAAGAGAAGACACTCTTTAATGAGTAGTCTCCTCTACAGGGTTTCAAAAATTCCACTCAACCTATATGAAATGAATGACTAAAATGAAAGTGAAAAAAACCCCAAACTCAACAGATTGTAACAACAGAATGCTCACAGAACTCACCTCCTGCCCCACAAAGACATAGGAACAACAATCCAAAAAATGCCTTTAGAATGGGGCAAACATTGAAGAGAATAATCCTTCTGGACACATTGTGCGAGATCTGGCTTTCACGCTGAGCTTCGGTGGAGGAGTTTCAGAAGGAGGCAAAAACTTTGTTGCTCTCTGGCATTGACCTCCTTTCCATGGCAGATGAAGCAGCTGGAGCCTCTTGGTGTTCTTTGTCTTCCCAGCTGTGCGTCTTGAGACAAGAAGCAACCCCACTCCCGCCTGTCCCAATCCTCCTGTCTCTCTCTTGAAGTGAGCTGTTCAGTTCACCTCAAAGCAGCTGAAAGTTGCTGCAGCTCTTCCAAGACAGGGAAGGGAAAAAGCTTTTTGCCTGGGCCAACAAAACCAAGCTACCCAAGCAAAACCTGAACTACACAGGTGGTAGAACCCGTGAGCAGTGAGGCTTCAAAAATGCCCACCAAGAAGCCTGAAGCTCTCCCTGTCCCTGGCCCTGCATGCACCCATTCATGAGCCTTAAAGATACAGCAATCAGTTTTGGGCATAAAGCAGAGGATCATAGAGTAGAATATCATCACAAATCACTCCATGACACACTCTCCTGTTTTATTTGTGCAGTAAGGGTAGTTACAGGTACAGGAGGCTTTACAGATTGATTTTATCCTGTCTTTATGATAAATGACTGTCTATATACCAGGATATTGGTTGGGTTCCCCCATTTCATTTTCAGGTGTTCAGATATGCCAGTTAATAAATCAGGATACTTCATATGATTGTCCTTATACACCATACTATATTCAGCAGCTGAGAAAAGTATTCTAAAATTTGCTCTGAAACAGCTTTGGAGTGCAAAATACAGGTTCTCAGGTCATGAGACCTTTGCCAGGCAATCCCATTCAGAGCCCAGAGGAAAACAAAAGAGTGCTTGTGTGTGTCCATTCCCGCTTTTCCAAGGGACCCGGCACATCACCCCCTCCATGAGCCCAGGGCAAAACACACAAGATCCGTTATGTGGGTTTTTGGGTCTTAAAAACATAGCAACATAGACTACATGGACTGACATACAGGAAGTATAACATATATAAAAATGCATATAAAAATATATAGTATATACATTATATATATTATATATATGTAAAAATTGTATTTTATATATTTTTTTTTTTGGTCACCTAGAACACCCGTGAACATGCATCATCAGACAAATGGCACCTGCGACATGCAGGCAGAGTTGAGGTGGTCTGTACTGGTGATCTTGTACAGCTAGGTGAGCTCTGCTACAGAGATCTCTGGGGACAGATGGCAGCTGTGTTTCAACCNGGCAGCTGTTTTTCAACCTATTGGCTTGGGCTCCCTCAAGCCACTCAGGGAACAATGAACAGTACATGGGGCAGGGAGCAGAGCTGAAAAGTAAAGACAGAAGTGTTAGGGACAGGATGTAGAACAGAGGGATAGCAAGAGCAAAAGCAGGGTAGGGAACAGGACCAGAGAGGCAGGAAGAGACAGCAGGGACAGAGAAGAGAGGCAGAATTAGCAGGAGAGAGCAGGAGGAAGCAAAGTCTGGGCTGGGGCAGGATGGAGAATGTAGAAGAAGCCTTGGCTGGGCAGCAAGACATAGGGGGAGTGGGAAAGAATAGCGATATAGTGAGAAACCAAGGGAGTGACAACTGGACAGAGCAACACACAAGATCATGACAAACAGAAACCCAGGGGTGGTTTTTGCTGCAGTGGCAGGTCGGCATTGTCAGCTCCCTCAGAAGCAGCCGAGGCATTTCAGAAATGGCAATCCAGGGCATGACCCTGTGTGTATCCCACAGCTCTCAGTTCACATGAGCATCTGCAAGGCTTCAAGTGTGGATGTCTATACGACAAAACTTTGTAGGGCTTGATTCAAGGGTTGAGGCAAAACTCTCTGTTTCAAAGAGCCTTGGCCTGCCCTCTCAGGAGGTGGAAATCTTGAGAGGCTGCTGAGAGGCCTGTGCTGGACAGCCCAGAGGTGGAGCTGGAGCTGCTGTGGAGAGGAGAGGGCCAAGGGTGAGCAGCTCAGTGCTTCCTCTTCACTACTTCCAAGGGAATTGCATTGTCTTGGGAATAGCATTGTGAGTCTTTACTGCCTGAGCCAGAAGTATACAAAACACCCCCAAACCGCACAGTGTCCAGAGACACCTTCAAGCATCTCTCTGGCAGTTGCTGCCAGTATCCTCCCCACACACTTCAGGGGACAGGCAGCCTCAGAGAGCTGTGCCGCGTTTCTTGGACAGCAGCTTTGCTGCACTCACACCGCCAGCTTTGGTTGTAGATGGCCAAGCAGGAGCAGGCTTGGGGAAAAGCCACAGGACCATAGTGAATCTGATTTCTGAGCCCAGGGCAGTTCCCTGGTGTGAGATAGGCATTCTGTCACTTCTTCTTATCACAGTCTGCAGTGTGATTCCAGGTCCAGTCCCGTTAAAATAGAGGAGCGGTAATGATGCATGCCCAAAACCAGAACTTTAATGGTGGTAAAATAACAAACACAGAGACCACATGGTCCAAGGGACGACGTCCAAAGATGCATGCGTGTGGCTAACTTAACTGTAGTGGTGTGGGTTTATGTTAGTTCTGTTTATGTTAAGTTAAATAAGTTCTTTGTATAATGGTTTGTTCCTTGTACCCCTGTAATATACCCTAAGTGGCTTGTTCCTGGAATTCTCCTAGTTATGTAACCTGTCAGTCCTTTTCCCCTCCCTCCTTGGAGCCTGCCTGTCACTCCAGGGCCCTGCCTCAGGACTAGAAAGTTCTGTGGAGGGCATCGAGTGATAGGCCAGGCCCAGGGACAGCCTCTCCCTTCATCCTGTGATTGGTCTTTATGTATGTCCCTAAACCTCCTGTTACCACCCAGGCTGATCCCTATTGGTTGCCTCCTCCTTACCACCCCTTGTACCACCTACCAATAAAATGTGCTTCCACAAGAGCCAGGGCGGCTCAGCCAGAGCGTTCTCCAGGTGGTAAGGAGGTCCCTGCTGACCACCAATAAAAACCCCTTTGGTTTACTCAGCTGGCTCCTCTCTTCACTCCTCTGCTAAAGTCTGCAATCTTCCACCATGTCTCTGAATCCCTCGGGAACCAAGACCCATGGGATCAGCCGGCTTGCGCTGCTTGCTTGGCCATACCCACTGCATGCCGTGGTGCCTGAGCTAGCCTGGCAAGCAGGAACCGAGTTCTTACAGGTACCACGACACTTAACAATATATAAGATTATCTGAGGGCAAGTGTCCAATCCCCAGCGTGGGATGGGGACATGACTTTTTATGTCAAAGGTTCTGAACCCATGGAGAACCAGACCCAGAGACATGACCTATTTTGGAATAATGCCATTAGCATCCTAATTTCCATATCCTGCCTCCCATGGTCTCAGGTTTATGATTTCTGCATAAGATTCCTGGACTAAGGTATTATCCATCTCAGCTACCTTAGTTCCCACATCCTCCCACCCGGAAGGCCTCCTTCTTCACAATCTTACATTCCCTCACTTTAGATATTGAGTGGGAAATACCCAGGTGTATATTGCCTGAGTCTTAACCTCCCTGAATGAAAAGTTAAGTCAAACACCAAATCAGTAATTAAGGAGCCACATAGAACTTGCAACTGCCCCACTCACTCAAGCAAAACACCACAGCACACTTCCTGTGCTTTGTTCCACCTATGGCTTTTTCTCATCATGTGTGATAAAAGACCATCATTTTTATTACAATTGTTGTCTCTGTCATCAATTTAATTTTTAATACCACTCCTGTGACTAATATGAAATCTCTTCCCCTCTGTACCTCACTCAGCCTGGCTCCAACTCTCTTCTCCTTGATCCTTGAGCTGAGCTCTTTGCGTGGGACCTGCCACATCCCCTGTGACCTAAGTCACCATGTCAGGTCTCCTTGATGTGCTCAGCACTGGACAGGTGTCCTTCCCAGAACATCCTTCCCTCTCTGCCCAGACCATCCTGATTCAGGGCAGCATCCCAAATGAACTAGTAGAGAAGTTTTTGCATGACACTCCTCATCAGCATGTCCCTGTTCTGTTGCAGGAAAGCCTTGTTGATGGCCATTGCTGGGAAAGCAGGCTGAGGCTGGCAGAAGCAGGTCCCACACTGCAGTGCAGGAGTCTCACAGCTCATCTCACAGCTCCAGCCCTGCTCCCAGCTCTGGGCCTTCTATCCCAGCAGACACAGCCACAACAGGCAAGAACTTACTGCTTTTAGAAATATATTTATTTATATGCTATCACTAAAATAAGCATCATCTTCTAATACAAAATATTCCTGCTGGTACTGGCAGCAGGGGCATGAAAATGGTGTGGGCTGAGGTGAGTCCAGGGAAATCCAGTGGTCCTGTGAAGAGGCACCGTCAGCCAGATCACAGAAGGGACACGTGGGCAGAGGTGAGGGGTCTGCACCCATGTTCTTGTACCGCTGGGCAAGCTCTGCTGCAAAGACCTCAGGAAACAGGCGGCAGCTGTCCTGAAACCTGTTGGCTTGGCCTGTCCCATCCCTTCCTGGTCCGTCTCCTGACGCTGCTTCACCTTTACCACTAGGCTGACCATGGCTTTCCCAGGAAGAACCAGTATAGACTAGATCTAGTGCTTCTTTGTCTTCCTGGGTCCTCCTGTAGAAACAGATTTCCCAGAAGACTCCTCATAGATACTGATGTAGAGCACAGTTAAAGCATTGGACTGCAGAGGTTTCTACAGAGCACTGCCAGGTGCTGCCTTGGCACTCGACCACAGTGCAAACAGTTCTTTGCCAATGGCAGCAATAAATAACTCACCTGTCTCTCTTCAGCAGCTGATACATGACAATATACCCACACACTGCCCCAAGCAGAAGCAAAGCCGAGGCTGCTACTGTCCCTAGGATGTAGTACTTGCTTGGGTCACAACGTCCAGCAGTCTCAGCTTTTTGCCCAGCAGGTGACCCTGGCAGGAGAAAAGACAATGTACGAGACAATGCAAGAGATGTTTGTCCTCTGCATTAGGGATAATGTCACAGTGCACTTTAGATGCCCAAGGATTGTTGTCTTCAGAGATTGGTCCCTCTGGCTCTGCTGTCTTAGCAACAGGGACCAAGAGGGATCTCCTAATGTTCCCATGGAGAAGAGCCCTGTGTGTGCCAAGGAACAGCACTGCCCCTGTCTGCTCCTCTAAGCTGCAGGCCAGGGTTGTATGCTGAGCACTTGCAATTCATCTATGGAGAGCACTGCAGGGATACATCTGAAACATAGTTCTTTTCCCAAGACAGCATCTCCCAGGCACTCACCTGATAATTCCTGAGGGTCAATAAGTGGGTTGGTATTCTGTATTTGTTCTATTTCTGTATCTGAACCTGGCACACTGTCACTTTCTTCCATAGGAGTGGTTTCCAGCACATCAAGGTTTTCATTATCTGTCTCTTCAGAAAGAGCACATGACAGATTAATTAGAAGTCACTGTCCCTTACCAGAAGCAAGGTACCACAGCCTGGGCATTCTGGAAAGTGCAGTAAGGAGCCATCTGTCCCCAAAGACAAGAGGAATCCACAACCAGATTTTCTGCTATACAACAGAAAACACAGACCCAAACCACCCAAGACTCCATCAACCAAATCCCACACAAGGAATCCCTTCAGGTTCACCCTCACACTTGGGGTCCAGTTCCAACCCATCCCTGACCCTGAGGTTTGTCAGGGGCAGCCAGGATTTCATGGGGTATCATTTCTGCCTCGATGCTGTGCTGAGTGTGAGGCAAACACAGATTCAGCACAGCCTTTTTCCAACATCTGGATGCCAATGTCTGCACACAGCAGCTCTGGCAGTAATGGTACAACTGCAGCAGCAGCAGCAGGAGATGCCCCTGGCAATCATCTGGAAGCAAAACTGGGAGCAGCTGCTGTGTTTTACCATCTGTATGGCTCAGCCCAGGAGGGACAAAATGCGGCAAGTCCCTGCAGCAAGTCTCTGACTGTGTGTTTCTGACTGTCCAGGATACAGTACATCCCTACAGGAGCCAAAAGCTCAGCTTCCCAGGTCCCAGGGCTAACAGAGCTGGATATACTAACCAGATGAAGTGTCATCCAAGGCTGTCGGGTCTTCTGGAACTTCAGGTAAACCTTCAGAGAATCCTCCAGGGAATTCTTCAAGGACCTTGTCATAATCCTTACCTATGTTAGATTTATAAATGGATGTTAACCTATGAAGGCACATTTCCCATGAATAGTACAAGGAAAAGTAGTGCTCATTCTTGTGAAGGCGTAGAGACTGACTACTCACGCTTGAGGTACCAACTCGGAATCAGCATAGAATCTGGCTCTAGCTCAGGGGCTGAAAGAGCACTCTCTCTGTCCTCAACTACAACCAAATACCCACAAGAAGTTACCATCACATGCAGTGCTGTCATGGTCATACTTAAAGGCCTAGATGTGGAAGGTCCTGAGAGGGCATACACACGCAGGTCTGTATTCTCACAGCTGCAGGGGGGTCTTGGGGCACTGAGCTGGCAGCTCTCACATGAAGTGAAAAGCCATGAAATGCTCACACAACCTGTGGCTGGGTCAGCCCTGGAGTGTGGTCAGGAGGCTGGATAACCAGTGTTGGGTGGTGGATAACTCAGTGCTGAGTTGTGGATAACCAGAGCTGAATTGATGGCTAACCAGTGCAGTGTGACAACTCAGGGCCGAGGTTCTGGGCCTGAACTGTGTCTCCCCACCACCCTGCTCCTTAGGAACCTCTCTGCACACTGCACCCTGAAGCAGCTGCAGCCCCTCACACCTCTCCTGGTGTGTCTGCCCCACTGCCCGCACTGTGGTGGCTTCATGGCTCAGCCAGGCCCAGCCCTGGCCCCACTGCTGCCAGCCAGGGCTGTGTGCTGGCCCCTGCCTGCCTACCTGCTCCCTGCCCAGGTATTGGAGCACTCTGGGCATTGTGTGCTTGCAGGGCCAGGAGAAACAGGAGCAGGAGGTAGTGGGTCAGGACCAAGATCCCCTGTGCTCGCAACATTCTGCCTCCACTGCCACTGCTGCTGCTCCAGTGTTGCCCAGAGTGAGCACTGAAGAGCACAATGGGGCTCTGGAACCTCACATCAAACAGGGCTCTGTGATCTCATAGCAAAGTGGTGTCTGTGAACTCCCCAGCGTATGCCCATGTTGCCTGGTGAATTCATGCACCTTCCCTCTATTGAATCTCCTTATTCTGCACAGGCCTGTAAGGAGCACAAGTAGAGAAGGGTGGATGTATTCTGGGAGGCAGCACTGTGAGTTGGAATGCAGAGGCACTCTTATTCCTCAGAAATCCCTATCAAATGCCCTGTATGAAGACTGCATTACCTGCAAGTGCTGTTCTCTGGTACCATTTTTGTCTTGGCAGCGTCCTGGCAGGAAACCTGTTTTTCCCAATATTTCTGCTACAGTTTCGTGACCTTTGAAGGCAGCACTTTCTCTCTCCTCTACTCTCATGCCTACATGGATGCGCAGTGCTCAGGCATCTCCCATGTGAGCCGGCTTTATTCCCTTTCCATTTCCAACGCTGATTAAAGCTCTCTCAAGGACCCCCAATAACCCCTGAACAAAAATCGTTTTTCCCTTTGCAGCAGGTGTGGCCCATGTGCCACCACCAGGGGCCTCGTGTCCTGTAGACCAACCCACAGTCAAATCCCCATACTTTTGCTGGGAATTCCAGGATGCCAGGTGCTCACCTCAGGAACCTTGCTGTGTCTGGTTAACTGCAACTGGCAGAAGTAAACTCTACGTGTGCCCCAGATGCCTCAAGCAGTCTTCCAGAGGCCCTGAGCTCCCTCTTGCTTGTCCGTGGACATCATGAGGAACTGCCAAGCGTTACACACAAACAAGTCAGTTCCCACAGGTAAGAGTTAACACAGGTGGCCTTTCAGCTGAGTAGCTCTTCCTGGAAGGAAATATTCATGACTTATGTGTGCCAGGCACGTTTGGATCAGAATCTCTTGGAAAGCCTGTAAAGCACCTTTGGTACAATTGCCCAGGAAGCACCAGTTAAACCCCAGGGGTTTACAGACACAAGCACAGAGGCATTGACAGCTTTCCACCTCTGCCGTGTCTCCAAGGCTCATAAGCAGTCTCCAGCTGCCCAGCTGCATAACCTCGGCCAATGCCATTTTCTGGAATCAAGCACAGATCAATGCCCACCTTGAAGGCTGCAGCACATGATGAGCAGAGAGCCATACCAAGCTAGAGGGTCTCTTGTTGACATCTNATCAATGCCCACCTTGAAGGCTGCAGCACATGATGAGCAGAGAGCCATACCAAGCTAGAGGGTCTCTTGTTGACATCTCCTACCCAGAACCCAGGCAGTGGCTTGGCCTTGCACCTGGGTGCCATCTCAGGCCCTCCGTTCCTCTCCGAGGGGAGGCACTGATGAACTCTGCCCTTCTTAACTGGCTAATTCACACGCAGTCTCTCCCTTAATGCACTCCGCGGCCTTGTGCTGCTTGGCGGCTTGTCCCCAGCTGTGGGACCAGTGT